>VZSZ01002656.1:6803-28282 GCA_013398815.1 Ibidorhyncha struthersii
AGTTTCCCAGGTCCTCCTTCTTGCCTTTTTGAAGACTGGTGTGACATTAGCTGTTCTCCATTCCTCAGGCACCTCTTCTGTTCTCTATGACCTTCCAAAGATGATGGACAGCGGCTTCGCAACAACATCTATCCAGCTCTCTTGGCACTCATGGGTGCATCCCATCAGGGCCTNCAGGTTCATCAAGCGTGATTTCTCCTTGGTGCATCTATGTTGACCATTCTCAATAACTTTCTATTCCTCTACATGCTTAGAGATGACCTCCAGGATGAGTTATCGCCTTTCTAGGGATGGAGGTGAGGCTGACTGGCCTGTAGTTTCCCAGGTCCTCCTTCTTGCCTTTTTGAAGACTGGTGTGACATTAGCTGTTCTTCATTCCTCAGGCACCTCTTCTGTTCTCTATGACCTTCCAAAGATGATGGACAGCGGCTTCGCAACAACATCTATCCAGCTCTCTTGGCACTCATGGGTGCATCCCATCAGGGCCTATGGATTTGTGGGTGTCAAGTTTGCCTAAATGATCTCTAACCTGATCCTCCTTGATCAAGGGAGAGTCTTCTCCAGGGTCTGGGATTCCTGAGGGCTGGCCTTAGCAGTAAAGACTGAAGCAAAGAAGGCATTCAGTAACTCCACCTTCTCTGTGTCCTCTGTCACCAGGGCACCCACCTCATTCAGCAGTGAGCCCACGTTTTCCCTAGTCCTCCTTTTACTACTGGTGTACTTGAAGAAGCCCTTCTTATTGTCCTTGACATCCCTTGCCAAGTTTAATTCCAAGTGCGCCTTGGCCTTCTTCGTTGCATCCCTGCATACTCTGACAATGTTCCTATACTCTTCCCAAGTGGCCGGTCCCTTTTTCCATATTCTGTAAACTTCCTTATTCCATCTGTGTTTTTTCTAGAAGCTCATTGCTCATCCACGCAGGTTCCCTGCCTCCTTTGGCTATTTCTTACTCCTAGGTATGCACTGATCTTGAGCTTGGAGGAAGTGATGCTTGAATATTAACCAGCTGTCTTGCACCCCTGTTCCTTCTACAGCGTTATCCCATGGGATTCCTCCAAGTAGGTCTTTGAAGAGGCAGGAAGTCTTTCAGAAGCAGGAATTTACCTGTTTATTTGGTGGTGACAGATCCAAGAAGTCAATCTACAGTGCACTTAAAGAAAGGTTTAGAAATACCTGTTTTAAGTAACCTCTAATTTTTAAGGTAAGGGAGCAGGGAGTGGTCTTCAAATAATTGCTTTAGTTTTGGTATTTCTTGCACTCCTTGCTCATCAGACTTTTTTTTTTATTGTCCTTGAGCACGTGGGGGTAATAATTTGTGGCACTAATGGAAAACTAAATCAGTAGCTCTGGTGCATTCCTTTATTTAATTTCTTTTTCTTTTGTGTTCCCATGTCAAAAATTCATCTTACACAGATGTTTAGGTGATCTGCTCACAGTGGGAGCATGTCACTGATCAAGTCACTAGTACAGCCAGGGTTTTCTGCGTAATCAAGTCTTATTTCAGTGTTGAAATAGTGACTTATTCTGAAAGATTAATCTAGGTGTGTCCAGCTTTGTTGTTTGACACAATTGTATCTTGGTTTTCGCTGCCTTGTAGTGGGTAATGCCTGGTAATGCCTTGTGATGCTTTTGAAAAATGTTAGTTGGACTTAAGACTCTATTGAGGTGAATTTGAAGGGGGCAGTATGTCTGTACAGCCACTCCATTGTGAAACGGGATTGACTCTAATGCAGTTTTTCCACATAGACCATCTGCCAGGGTCCACCATTGCCAAGCTTCCTGTGAGGGCTCTAAAGAAGGGCCTGTAAATCCCTGCACTGGCACCTCTTCTTCAGCCATGCATGATTATTAAGTGGTGCTTCCAATTACTGCTGGCCTTTCCTGGGAAGTCAGTAGGAGTAGCCGGGGACGCCTGTCAGTTTTAACTGTTCCAAGTTAAAGCCTGGCTATGGTGAAGTTAGTGGTGAACCTTTCATTGAGATCCTAAATCCATTACAATTGTGTCTGTGAAGAAACTCAACTGCATCTCTGCAAGAATGCATTTGCAAGGTTAATATTCGTCATTACCTGCAGCTTGCAGTTATGGTGAAGTCTTATCTCTTGTATTGCTTCATTAGAATCATAATTGTGTTAGTTGTATCCCAAGGTGCTTACAAACTAAAGTATGAGACATTATCACTGTATATACAGGACAATACAGACACCAGAGGTTGTGCTGGATTTGTTTTGTTTTACCTGTTGTTTGGTTGGGACACAAAGAACCAAGAATTGTTGCCTTTGCTCTCTGTCCTGTGGCCTCTATGTTGTCAGGATATACATGTATTCACAGTAAGATGATGGTCATTTCTTAAGATGATTTTTAAATTTTTTCTTATTTCTGTTGAAAATTATAGTAAATAAAAGGAAACTGTACCAAGAGTGATCCCACCTGTGGGAAACTCACAATGGGCATAGACCTGTTATAGTTCAAACAAGTGTGCATTTTAGTGAAATAATATATAAAATAAGAATTCCTTCAAAGAAAATATGTTGTTCTGAAAGTGACACTTCCACACATAACTACTCAAATATTGACAGAGATAATAGGTGATTCTAGATTATGCTTTTTATACTGAAGGTATGCTATTTCTTTTCTCAAATCCTTAAACTTGGTTCCCTTTCTTTCAGGGAGAGAAAGCATAATGTGAAAGCTTTGTTGCTTTGTTTCTATTTGTTGAGGTCATACTACAATATTTTTACCATTGTTCTATAAAGACAGCTTTATCAAACTATATGTGGCTTATTGTATCTTTAAATGTAACTTAATTTGTGTTTGCATCTATTCAAAGATGCTGAGGGCATTTAAAATTCTGTACTGTTCCAAAATCCCAGGCAGCAAATTTTTCCAATCACCATGGTAATGTGTGTGCGTGGGTGTGGGAGGAAGGCTAAAGTCAGAATCTGTCAGTAATGCATATGCTCAGTGCCACTAGCACTGCTTGTTCTTTGATGTAGATATGTTCTTTACTTAAGTAAAAACAAAGCAATATGATGCAGCTAATACTGCTTATAGTCTGATTTTTTTTAAATCAGTTTTTTTTTTGTGATTCTGAAACTAATTCACTGCATTAATCAGATATGTGGGTAATTGTTGAGTCTTCTTTCTGTTTAGGAAGTGGCATGTAAGAATCTTGTAGTCTAGCAAAGAAGCTTCAAAACTTCTTTGTTGCCTCTCTGAGAACTTATGGATAGGCTTAAAAGTCAGTGTTTTACAACTGGAGCTGCATACCACTGCATACTACTGATAGCTCATGTCCTGGTGATTTCTGCCAAGTCACTGTGAATGTTTAAGGTTCTTGGTTTTGGGTAAGCCTCTCTGGATGCTTTTGTATATGTAGTTGTTGCCTTAAACACAGAATTAGTTCTAAAGTGTAGTGAAGGCTAGTTTAAACTAAAAACCAAAAACAATGGAAGTATTTTAAGAGGAACTATGTTCTGTTCTAGAGCGCTGAAACTGATTCTCAATGATTACCCTTATTCAGTCAGTGCTGATGACAGAAACTTATAAATTAATAGGAATTTATAGGAAGGCTGGCTACTGCTTTGTGTGGGGGACAGGAAAAGTGAAATCTGCCATTTCTTGGCTCTTCACTACTGTAGTCTAAACTGGAAAAAAAGGGAGACTTAGATGAAGGATGATTTCTTTTCCCCGTTACGATATTGACTGTTTCAAATTTTAATGAGTTGCAGTAACTTACTGGTTTAAAAACACCAGCCCACTGGTATTGAGAATTACAGAGACATTGATACTGGTTCAAAATGCAGACCAAGTTATTATGACTTCTGTGTTAGACGGCCTGAGAGAATGAGCTTCTTCACTCTTTCATTGCACAGATAAACCCTATAGCAAAACCACCAAGAGGGATGTGGAGTTGAAATGCTCTCTCTGCATCACAGTTCAGATGAGTCAGGGGAGGCTCATGAGAGGTGCCTGTGCCACTGGCAGAGCAGAGTAATTAGCCTGGTGTGGCAGAACACTGAGTGTACTGAACTTAACCAGTCAGCTGTAGGTCTGAGCCATCCATGTGTGCATTTACATCACTTCGTATGTCTTGTTTTTACAATGCTACTCTCTTGTTATATGCAGTCTGTCATAGTTATAATACTTATTAGTATGGTATCTTTTCTTCAAAATGCCAGGCCTTCTTTTGAGAGGGTAAGTGTGGGAAGTGATGCCTCTGAAAGTCTTTGCCTTAGGAAAACATGTTGCAGTTTTTCAAGGCTGTTTTTGCAAAGGCTGAACTCCACTGTGTAGGCAATGGAGCTGTTTGTATAGCTAGTAACTTGGTAGGTCCTTTCTTTGCTTGTTGAAGATGATGTTAAATGTCCACTAACAGGATATCTCTCTTTCTTGTTCTTTAAAAGACAAAACTTTAGGGTCAATAGGACTTCAAACAATCTATTGTAGTTCTGAGTGTTTTTTTTTTTTTTCTGTTCATTACCTCAACCTGTCTAGTTCTGTTATGTACAGGATTAGTAGTAACACACAGGTTGATTGTCACCTGTGTGATTTAAAGCACACAGCTAAGAGATTATTCATACTAGATTTTGAAGCAAAAATTTAAGTGTATTACATCCTTTATCTGATGAATCAGTTAAGTTAGTCATGTCAGGTTCTCAAAGTCTGTGTTGGCAGGTATGAAAACATAGTACCTGCTTCTGAAAAGCATTCTATTAAATGCACCTTCCTCCCACAAAACCCCCTGAAAGTATTAGCCTCTTTCAGCCATTTCCTTATGAAAAAGGAAAGCTTTTACATACAGCGAATGAGATCACTGTTAGATTTAGGTTGTATGGTAGTAAAATAATCTGAGAAAGAAGTATTAGCGCACAGATACTTTTCCTTCTCTTTATGAAAGGCTTAGCCCCTCAAGCATTGTAACATTTCTCCATACTAAAAATCCAGTGTATCTAATTGGAATGAAATGTAAGATTTCACACCTTACATAGCTGAATTTCTGTGCTCACAGCAACTGACCCAGGTGTCTTTCAGCCTTATCCTTAGTGTGTGCATACGGCGTTGTCCATTCATCATCCAAGTAGAAACATCTGTGTCATTCAGCCAAAAAGTTTCATTAGAACAGAGAAGAAATAGGAAAGCTTGATGTCAGCACAGATGAACATGACCTGGAGGTCACCCTTCTATGTGTCTGACTCCTAGTAGTTTCCAAGAGGATTATTTGCTTTATTTCTGGAGGCCAAGGGAGGTAAAGGTAAACATTATAAAATATTGAAATGTCTTAGTATTGCTATTTTCTAAGGATCTCTCAAACAATGTTTGAGGTGGGGAAAAGGTATTCAGAGATAAGTTCAAGTGGGCTACTATCCCAAGTCCTCTTCTAGCCTAAGTTAATGAAAAGAGATATCTTCCTCCTTCAGACATATTTAAGTTTAAACTCTGTCTCTACATTGTCCTCTAAAGGACTTTTAATTTCGAGACTTATCCCGGATGGGAATGGGAGAAACCAAAATGAGCTTTCATAATTCTTTATGCGTCAACTTACACTTAATGTCACATACCTTATGGCTATTTTGCTTCCAAATATGCACAGCTCTGAATTCATTAACATTTATTAACTCCATTCACATTCATTATGGCTCTATTAAATGAATTGGTGTACCTGTTATAAGCTTCTTAATGAAATGATCAAATATGCTCTACTGGCTATTTGTAATTTTCTGCCATTGCCTGGAATGGAAAGATGATTGTAAATTTGTGCATATATACTACGTGTCTCTATAGAGATATGAAAAGTACTTAGCAGATGCAAAACTATCCTTGGTATTTTTTCCACTTCTGTTTTTTTAAGAGCTTGCAAATGAATAAAAAAAGACGTTATAATGAAGTCCACTATAAAGTTTAGATGATCATTGTCTTATGGATAAACTGGTGCAACTGCCAAAATTCAATGTCTGGATATTTTTTTTTTTTTTTCAATGGAGAGGACTCAATATTTGCAGGCTATTCAGCTCTTCATCTGTTGTAAATTCATGGCCTCTTTAGCTTAGAAAATACTTTTTCTTAAGACACTAATGCATTTTTAAAGCTTACACTTCACATATGCAGTGTCTTCAAGTTCTTTATCAAATTTCAACCTGTTCTGTGTAATTAGAAAACAACTTAGAAAATGTTATGAGGGCTGCACTAATGCTTTTCTCTCTGAATTTGATACATTTAGTAATAGCATTAATTTTCTCAAGTCTGTTGATGCTTATGACATTTTTGTAGCTGCCCCATCAAAATAGACTTCTTTGGCATTTAGATTCTCTAAAAGAATATGTATCTTTTCAGTAGAAGCACTGTACTAATAGATATGTTTCACCTTTCTAAAGTAATCTATATGTCATTTATCATGTTGATTTGTACGATGTCGTCTTTATTTTCAGGCACATGTTTTATACTGAACTTCTCAAAAAAGCTAATATGACTTAAGCTGTGATGGACTAAGTAAAATAAGGCATCATTTGAGCAGATAATGTCAGGATAATGATGAAATTGCTTGCCAGTGTTGCAACATCAGTGATTTATTGTAACTGGTTAAAACAGTAATTTAATTGTTATTTAGAAATATAGGAATTACAGTGAATTGTTAGCTCTGAAAACAAGGCTTTAGACAAGCATAAAGGTTCAAATTCTCATGCAGATGCTAACACTTAAACAATTGCTATTTATAACTGACATTCTTAATGAATGAGTGGTGTGGGCAAGTCTGCAATAAGCTGTCCAGCCTTCACAGAAAGTGGTTACAGCTTGATTAGTACTGTGCCTTGGCGCAGTACCTGCAAACAGCCGTTCTTTCCACTCTGCTGGCTGGTACTCTATGCCAGTTCATTTAGTAGCCTTTCGAGCCAAAAATCTACTGTTTGTAGAAATGGTTTTGTGAGTTAAATTGTCCATTAGGATGTGGGTTTAGTCTACAGGCTTCACTCATCTGGGACTCCAAATAGCTGTGACACAATGACTTACAACTGCTGGTCCAGGCCTATTTGTGACTGACTTCTTAAAATGTTGTTGTAAAAGGATGGCTTTCGTTGCTCTGTCCTCCTGCTCTTACAGCATGGCCCTAGACTTCTAATGAAACAGTTCAGGAGAGTGTAATTAATTTATTTGCTACTTAGTCTATTTTTCTTTAAGGAGAGGAGTGGAGGAAGACATTTGGCCTAGAAGTTGCAAATATAGATATTCTTATATCTACTGTTACCTCATTTGTATAAATATTGTTACATATTGAAATAGCTTATACAAAATTGCAGTATTTACATGTTTTTAGGATATTATGTGTGCTATTAAAATGTACTCCTTGCTAACATGTCATAATGCAAAATTGTCTCAGTTTTCTCTCAGGAAAATTTACTAATATGAATATTTCTCCACTTTGATTTCAGTTGCATTGCATTTGAGTAAGGAGGTCCATTTTTAACTGCAGTTATATTAGTTGGTTCTCCTATCTGTAGATCAGATATTGTCCACAGAGTCTTTAACCAGAAGATAACCAACTCTCAGTGACAATTCAGTTACAAAACTGACATCTACTCTGAATATGTATGTTTGCCTTCCTGGCTTTCAGGATTTTATTTGCTTTTTTATTGAACTGGTTAGTCAACCAGTGCAGTGTCATGTGTTATAAGCTGGTTGCTCATCTGTTTTGCCTGAGGAACAGCTTATTTTGATATGTTTGTTTTACCAGGGGAAAGAAAAATCATCAGAACTCTATGTACAGGTATTCTGAATATATAGTTTATGTAGAGCCTTAGCATTACAATACTGAAATGTTTTCCCTGTGTGCCTCTGCCACTGTCTTGATAGCCTCCAGCTTTGCTCTAACCAGATGGTCCCATCTTTGGGACCTGTAGTTCTCTAGCCCTTCATCCAGTGACTCTACACCTTTTATATAGTCAGTCAAGCTTATTGCTCTCAGTTAAAATTTACTTCATTACTCTTTGTTATTCTGAGGTAACTAGAGAGAAACAAAGAGTAAAAAAGCTGTTGTCTGACTCCTTAGCCAAAGGAAGGAGTCAAATCTTATTCTTTCCTCAGAGTCTTCTTGTGTCACTGTCAGGGATATGCAATCATCAAATGTTATTTTCATGAAGGCAGTTATAGCTAATTGCTAATACTGATCCACTTAGTAATCCACTGTTGGGACATCTTTCTGGTTTGACCACCTAGATTTCTATCCTAACAAAAAAGGTGATCAAAGCTTTGTGTCTCCAACGTCTAATGCTGTCCAGACAAGTTTTCCCCTTCCTTCTTTCCCTCCCTAGCATTCTTCTCTTGAATTACCATTTTTCTTCATTTATAGTCTATTTTACCTGCTCTTATCTGCCTCAGCTCTTTGTTTCTAGTTCATAAATTTTCTGACTGTCTTTTCTGAAAACTACAGGGGTAAAGATTGTAAAATCAAGGATTTTTTTTTAAAAAAACTGGCTTATGTCAGTCTGAGAAAAAGCAGAAGACTTGCTTGCCTTTTTTGTGAGCAAGGAAGGGCTGAAATACAACAAAACAAGCCCCCCAGTGAAAGTTGGCAAGCAAATGTCTTGCCATGTCATGTGAAAGTTAAAACACCAGGAATCTCAAGTGTAGTAGAGTCGTTTGGGTTTTCTTTTTTAAATAAAATCTACAAAACATTACCCTACCTAACAGAGGAGATGCATAAAATTTAATTTACTACTAATTTTACCTTATTTTACATGAACATATGAAGTGTGAACTGGATTGTTTGGGGTTTTCAGCTTTCCTCGCAGCTTCTGTCTGTTTTAAAGCCCATTTCTGATATATGAATGCTGTCATAACGGTTTTTAATTACAGGTTGATTCTCTCTGAATACAGGGTTTTTCTGGTTTGTTGGGGTATTTTTTGAATACAGGTTCAACACTGGTAAATAATCCATTGCTACTTCAACAGCAGATTCTAGGGCAGTGATTCTTCTGGTCACTCAGCCACCTCATACGAATGTGTTTCCTTTCTGTTATTGCCTGCAGTACTTGTAATCCATCCTTCCTTTTACTGAGAAGTGCTGAAATTGGTAGCCAATGTCATGGACAGTAATTCAATAACAAATTTGTTTGCTAAACCTCACACATGTCATGAAACTTAACTGCCAAGTTATACATTTTTATTGGGCACTTCGTACAGTTACTTCTTGAACTACTTGGTATTGCCAGTGATCTGAAGGCTGATCAGTAAGAAGAATTATCTAACTAATCTTGCACACAAAAAATGTTGGAATACGTATCTGATTTAGGGTTTTTCTACCCACCTCACTAATATTAAGGTTTGACCTAGCAAGGGAAGCAGACAAAACTAAGTAGTTACTGCGTTTGAACCCATGCTTCTTATTTACACAGAATCACAGAATGGTCAGGGTTGGAAGGGACCTCTGGAGATCATCTAGTCCAACCCCCGCGCCAGAGCAGGGTCATCTACAAAAGGTTGCACAGGACAGCGTCCAGGCGGGTTTTGAATGTCTCCAGTGTGGGAGACTCCACAATCTCTCTGGGCAGCCTGTTCCAGTGCCCCACCACCCTCAAAGTAAAGAGCTTCCTCCTCATGTTAAGATGGAACTTCCTATGTTCAAGCTTGTGCCCATTACCCCTCGTCCTATCAATGGGCACCACTGAAAAAAGACTGCTCCCATCCCCCTGGCATCCTCCCTTCAAGTATTTGAAGGCTTTAATAAGATCCCCCCTCAATCTTCTTTTCTCTAGACTAAAGAGACCCAAATCCCTCAGCCTTTCCTCATATGAAAGATGTTCTAATCCCTTAATCATCTTCGTAGCCCTTTGCTGGACCCTCTCCAGCAGATCCCTGTCCTTCTTGAACTGGGGAGCCCAGAACTGGACGCAGTATTCCAGATGCGGCCTCACCAGGGCAGAGTAGAGGGGGAGGATGACCTCCCTCGACCTGCTGGCCACACTCCTTTTGATGCACCCCAGGATGCCATTGGCCCTCTTGGCCGCCAGGGCACATTGCTGGCTCATGGTCATCCTGTTGTCCACCAGGACTCCCAGGTCCCTTTCCACAGAGCTGCTCTCCAGGAGGTCGGCCCCCAACCTGTACTGATGCATGGGGTTATTCCTCCCCAGATGCAGTACCCTACATTTACCCTTGTTGAATTTCATTAACATACTTTACATCCTTTAACTATGTCATATGTATATATACATACATAAATTATGTATTTTAAAGTGTGTAAACATATTAGGTTAAGAATAAAGAGCACCCGAACATGTGCAAGCTAGTGAAGGTTTCTTCCAACACTGTGGTGAAATAGGTAGCCTCTAATCCTTGAGTGCGTTCACAAATGGCAGTAGCTCAGCCATTCTGATATCTGGAAAGGAGAAGAGTTGGAGTGGTTTTCTTTTCTTCCTGCTAACATGAAGTTACACTGCTCTTTGTTCTAAATAATTTGCATTAAGAGCTGTATTAGATAGTTACTTACGCCATTTTTCCCTCCTTTCTTGCTCTCTAGAATTGGGGATCTCTTCAGTGAATAACTTGCTGTATAAAGAAAGGACTAGGGTAACAGAAGTTATGAAATTCAGGTAGGCAATACTGCCAGTTTACTTTTCACTGTAAATGTTGAGGGAAACATAGATGACAGATCTATGAATATTCATTGTGGTATCAAAACCATCAAAGCATGAAACGGTTTTAACCTGAAGTAGATTGGATCTGGTTTCATGGCTCTCCTCATGAATTCTAGGCAGCAGTTCAAGTGCCTCCCCGGTAATGAGCCCCTGATATGAAGTCCAGCAGAATTATGATAAGTAAATGTGCTTTGCGCTCATAATAAAACCCAGTTGATTATTATTCATATCTAAGTCAGACTAACTTTTACAGGAGATCCAGGTACTTTGTGCCCCTCAATTAACAATGGATTATTTTTGACAGCATTAAATTGTCTTGTTGCCCCAACAGATGCCGGTATTCATGGTACGTGCAGCCATATATGCTTTATCTAGCTTTCCTTCCCTAATTTTCTTACCATAGTACATTTTCAATGGATTTGCTCATTACTTTGTCAATTTCTCATTCCTATTCCTTTGTTCCAAGTCAGGCTTCTAAATAAATCTCCCAATACCTAATTCTTCAATAAGATGACAAAACTCCTGTTGTGTTATTTGTGTGATACCTTTTATGGCTTTAATAATTTAGTATCATATGCTACTGCTTATCCTGGTTTGCTCAGCTTTGAAGGACCCATCCAGCTTGACTTTACTACTTTCTAATACCCATCAAGTACCTGTGCCTTGGTGTGGTGTTAAACAGTGTAGATGGATGGCCAGTGATTTTAATCAGCTGGATTTGCCTGCAGCAAAATTCTGGGGTAGATCTATTCCTATTTGACTTTAGTAAGTGATATGATTGCAGAGCATTTATGTAGGGTTAACTTCTGTGGATTACATGAGTATTGACAGAGCAGTTAAACCGTGAAACTACTGCTAGTTTCTTATGAGGTCAGTTCTGTACATCAACTTTCATTATAGACACTTGTAAATTCTACTTTAATGTTTTCCTTTACTGTCTCATAGTTTACTACAAATTTTGGGTTGTACTAAAAATCCAGATGAACTGTGGAGAAGGACTCAAGTAACAGGACATTAGGAAACATGCATAAAAGTCTCTTCCACATGCTGCTTTCTCAGAGAGGTGTAACTTGTGGAACACATTGCACAATTCTCCACATTGAGAGCAAAGCCTGCAAAACACTATTTCACTTCTCAGGTACTATGTAATAAATATCTTTCTATTCTACCTTATTCTTTGTGCTTCTGAGCACCATTCGTGAAGTATGTAATTCAAGTAGCAGTCAAACTTGACGCTTTACCCTAAAAATACTCAAAAGTATGCTGAATTTCATTTAAATACAATATAATGTCTAACATTATATTTTCTCTTTCCTTCTTTCTCTCTCCCTTCCCCCATGTTTCTTGACAACTCTGAAGTGTTTTCAGTATGATTGACGATACCAGACGTGTTTCAGCTCATCCCTCATGTTCCTTCGTTTCTATGAACACACCTGTCTTTTTCAGCTCTGATTTCACTATTACTTGTAAAATCTTTCTACCAGAGAGCCTGGGGAAGGAAGAGTCTGCACTTGAATTTACCCTGGAGAAGTATGTAACAAGGAGGTGGTTGTTTTTTACTAGCATGTGAAACTGGAAGTCTAAGTGTCATCCTAAAATGGGAGCAGGAGCTGCAGCCTCCAGTGCTGGCCCTGCGGTTCCTCCTCTGGCCAGCTTCTTGCTGCTATGCCTCAGGAGCATCCCCAGACATTTATATACCCCCCCTGTGAAAAAAAAAAAACGTTTAGTTACAGAATGAGAATGGGGTGTGGTGATGGGGAATATCTGTCCTTGAGACTCTTTCAGGAGGGGAGAGACAGAAGAAGAAAATGGTAGCCCAATCAGGTAATTTTAAAATACAACTACCAACCCCATAAAACCCCACAACCCAAAAAACCCCCACCCCATGGAGGTGGATGGAAGAGGGAGAAAGAGAGGCAGGCAGTTGGGTAGCAGAGGTAGGGGTGATAACAGCAGATGGTGATGTTTGTTTGAAGAGGCAGACAGAGGAAAAGAGGAGGAATATTTACTACCAAGGGAGAATAAAGGCTGTGCTGCAAGCAGCAGGAGGAGGGCATGGCCATGGGTGAAAGCTGACGCAGGAATAACAAGTGGAGAAATACAGAATGTCTTCTAGAGCACTAGCGTCAGTCAGTGGTGATCCCCTCTGGAACAGGGGGAGGCAGGGAGCAAAGAGAACTCCCCAGTGTGAAAATACGCACATTTCATTCTTGTGCCAGAAACAAGTGAAGTGCAACGGGTGTTCCCAACCCGTTGGCTGCCCTTTCTGTACATGCTCCATGAGTGCCTGCAGGAAGCTACAATCACAGGTCAGGCAGTACAGCCTTCCTGACTTGCCTTGCTGGCAGCTATGAAATTGGTGAGTATAAAATCTCCCTAAATGTATCACCTGTTCCAGACTAAAAGAACCATGCTTGAAGCCCTAATATTTTTTTTCATTTATCCTAAGTGTTTTGATGTGCAAACTCAGTTTTGAGGTGCAAACTGTCAGTTTGAACCTCAAAACACTTAAGATAAATGAAGAAAAATATTAGAACTTCAAACTTTTTTTTTTTTTTTAGGACATACTGAAAGACTGATCCAGGAAGGTGCACCAGGGCCATTCCCTGCTGCCTCTTTACCTAGAACCTTGCAACTTTTTCCTCCCATCCCCCCTGTGTGGCTGGATTTGCATCTTCATTCACATAGCCAATGTTTCTTGTCGCATGACTTTCACCACATGGTGGGTGGATGTACTCCCAGTCATGTGAAGAAGGCATTAAGGCTTGTGGCTCTTCATCATAGTTAGTATATTCCTCATCTGGTCTCATAATACCCTGAAACATATACTTTCCAGCTGCTTAGAGCAAACCCAGAACAATTGTAAAAAAAGATAAAAATGTGTTTTCCTTAACTCTTCCATCCTAGTATTGCTACTTATCACTTAATTTGCTAAAGGTCTGGAATACTGGGGTGGAGCAGAAGGTGGGGAAAAAAATATTTTCTTCCTTCTGCAGCTAGTGTCAAAGTGGTGGTGAATTTTATATAAATGCTTTTACACCAGTAAATGATTTGAGTTTGTCAAGGAAACCCTTACTCCACATCTAGTGCTAAAAGCTTCTGCAATGCTTCTGCAGTACATTCTTGCAGCCAGAAGTCCTAGCCTAAAACATTAGCCGGTTATTAATGTGTTGTCTTTATGTCTGGATACCACCACAGAAAATCCAGATTCTTTCAGATTTTCAGAAGAAATGCAGAAATATGTCCTTTCTGTTACCTTGCTTCTGTAGTGTGTGGTTTTCAGATTTGGTTCACGGGCTGTCTTTTCTGAGTAAGATTTTCATGGGTTTTAGTTTCCTGTGTAAGGAAGCGTTTAGACTTCATACACCACACTTTCTTCAATTCTGTATGACTCTAATTTTCAATTTAATATGTGATTCATGAAGTTGGAACAATGGCAAAAAGAGAAGTTTTAGTTCACTTATGTAGTTGAAATTTGTATGTGCTGTTCACTTTAAGGGCAAAAGAAAAAAGTTTCCATAAGATGTTGGATTTTAACATTTTGTTTAATGAAGGACTTTGGGTTTTCAGTTTAGCTTAACTTCTTCCTGCAACTCCTGAGTTCTGATCATTGTGTTAATCCTGTAGAATAACTCTGAAGTAAGACAGGTGCAAAACTGTGCTCTTCTGTTTCTCCATTTCAGGTGCCCATTTGTACAAACACATTTCATTACTGCTGTCTCTTGCACCAACTGTGTCTGTATCTCACTGTCCTCCACTTTCTTCATTGTTAAACTTGGGTCAAATCACTGGGCTGAAGCTGGATTGTGTGTCTGTTTCTGCTTCTTACACAGGTCTTCAAAAATGGGTTTGTTTTTTTTTCCCTGAAACATTTTATTTGCATTTTGAAGTAGACCACAGCTGATCCAACTGAACCATATTAACGCAGAAGTCCACAGTGCAACTTCTGCTGTCACTTTTCACAGTAAAGTGGAACGTGAGGAACAAAGTTGCTGAAGCTTTGTGCCAATGGAAACCATAAAACAGAAGAAAGTCAGGAATCAAAGACTGTCAATAAGAAAATTGCTGTCATGGAAGCCCAACTTTCATTACACCTGTCTGTATGAAGAGAATAGTAAACAAAAAGTAGGATGGGAAAGTGTGTTGGGAATATTGGTTGATACCTCAATTGGACTCTTAAACTGGTTTGTCCTCGTTTGCGGGTAAGCCATCCTGCAGTGTAATGGGGAAGAAAAGCACAAGGCCCACAAAGAAATGACGCTAGGAAGCATACCTGCATGATGTTCAGTTACATGACGCTAGGAAGCATACCTGCATGATGTTCAGTTACTGTAGTTTGAAATAGTGAATATGTACCCTGGGAGATCTTTCACTACTGAGGTTTTATATTTAGACTTCTAACTAGCTATAGAATGTACTTTATAATGATATTTAAAGTATCTCTTAACAGATTGGGAAGTTCTGTTTTATAAGATTTTTTTTTTTCTAGAAGTACAGTCATATGCTGTAATCTCTTCCTTAAATTGGCTAAGCTTATTTACAGTATGAAATATGGCATCCTGAAAAACCTGTACATGCTTCCTGCCCTCTCACATACACTGTACTCTGCAATCATATTTTTGTTTTTATATGTGATTTTAAGCAGGAAAAAAATCTGGAAATTTGTAATTAAGACACAAAGCCTGAGAAACCTAAGAGTAATTCTGCCTTTTACCACCATGAATAATCATGTCTCCACAGAAAATGCCCTAAGCCCATGTCATGCGTAACGCTCAGGACAAAGTGCTGTCTGCAGTGAGAATGCCAAGGCCAAATGTCCTGGGACTACTTGCACACTGGCACACTGTTTCCTGGGAGAGCCAGGCTGAGTGTTAATAGTCCTTGTCACAAATTGTGTAGTGCTTACTATCTGTCTTCTATAGATCAGATTTGTAGTTTGCCATGCCTATCCATTCAGAAAAGTTACCAGACAATGTGTATGCGTTATATAGTCAAATTAGATCACTACAGATATCAAATAATTAAGGAACCCTATTCTATAGCATGAAATTACTGAGCTACTTAGGTAGCTCAGAGGCAGAGCTCATATGAAGTCTAAGAATCTGATTTTCACAGCAGGCTAGATGCAAAAGTGAACACTAGTGGAGGAAATCTGTTTCCCTTACCATATCTACTAAATCTTGTTCTTGAATTTAGGGTAGAACTTCCAACCGTGGCAATTGTCCAATAACTTCAAAAGAAGGAAAAGGACAATATTCTCTCCTGTATTAATGATGTAGTATCAAGAATGAAGGAGGAAGTAATGAACAGACTTTTGCTAATGGCCCAATGTAACTTTCAGGTTCATCTTTGCTACAGAAAATACACTTCCAATCCAATGTCTTCTTTTTGGATCTACAGTTGTTACACCACACTGAAGGACACAGAATGGATTACATTTCTAGCTTTGTTTTTTAACACTATGTACAGCTTACTTGGTACTACCTTAATAAGAAAAGCAGTTTAAACTATGTCCCTTGAAGGAGGGATGTGCTCCAGTAAGCACTTATTCAGGACTTTGGCACCTAGATTCAAAATACCGTCTTGAAAATCTCACTAACATTCAGCTTTGTACATGCAGATTTCACAGACGTCTTGCCTCCTTTCTGTAGTGTCACAAACACCTAGTTAGTAGTTTACTCACGTCGAATTGTTGCAGTTTGGTTGAGCCATTTGGATGCTACACTGTGTCCAGGAGAGACTGATCTAGTTTCTTGGAATATGCTTTATTCAAATCATATTAGGCTTCTTGCAGGATACCATTCTGCAATGCCATTTTCTTTTTAAAATATAATGAGCAAAGTAATTTCTTGTTGTTCCTACTTCCTTAAGCATGAGCCAGTAGCTGCAGCATTTTTCAAGAATCTCATTTCTTCTTTTGACTGTGGCAATTCAGAAGAAGCACATCTTGTCTTTCTGTCTTTCTCTGTATTGAAATGTATATCAATCTTTAATCCTTCTAGTCTTTCTTGATCCCCAATTATTAATACTACCGGGAATGTTATCTGTTACTGAGTAAACTAGGGAGGAAGGTAAGCAGGCCAATATTTCCATTATTCCTGTAGCATAACAGATCTGTGCCTCTCTCTGGCTGGATTATGCATGACCACCCATTCTTTTGAGGCTGATTTTTTAGACTTCATTCCAAATATTTGTCAACAATTATTCTGTCAGTCAGCCTGAGTCAGCCAGCCTTAAGTGTGAATCACGTTTGGAGCCTGAGCTGCATTTGCACATCCTAAGCACATTGACTTGTTGGTGCAAGAGTCTGAAGAACTGAAAGAGTGCCCTCAAGATGTAGCTTCCTTAAATCCCTTTGAACAGCAGAAAAGGAATGCTACTTTTGAATTTACTCAGGCAGGAAAATAGTGGTGGGGGAGTTACAGTGGCTTCCCTGGGGGTTTTGTTTGCTTTTTAATTAATATTGTGTATTAAAAAATGAGGATGGTAATGCCAGTCTAGCCCTCTTTTTAAGAGTAATCTTTTCAACTCAGTGCCAGCGTTGTTGGGGAAGGTACTTTTACTGTGGTGAGGTGGAAATGTGAAATACCATCTTTAAAGAGGAATGCACGGCTGATAGTTATTTGCTATACATGTATATGAAAAGATATTAATTTCCTTATGCAGAAGAGGGAGTGGAGGCATGGAGAAGCATTGTAATTAATTATTGGGGGGGAGGGGTGCCAAAGGAACTGTTTGATGTGAAAAACAGCAAGCCAAATCTGTAGTTGAGTAGCACCCGCTTCTCAAAAATCTGGCAGGCTTTGAGTGGAAACTGCTGGGTACTTGGCGCTTCTGAAAATCTAGCTACCTACCTTTCCAATTCTGTTTCGAGGTGCCTTTAACATAAGGCTCCTAACTTGACATGCTGCAAGAGACTGGGGTGCTGCTGTATTGAATGTTTTCTGCTTTTGAACGGACTGTGACTTAACAAGTAAATGAAAAGCCACACTGGGGCATGAATCTCTGTACTCCTAGCTGATTTTAAAGTGCAGATCCCCAGACTACATTGTGCACAGATGTTATGACTTGACTTACCTGTTGTAAGGAAAACAAACTTATGGAAGACCGCTGAAATTTCTTATTGTTAACAGAGTTGCCATAGAAGAAAAACATGATTTACGGTCAAAATTTCATTATTTACCTTCGGATAAGCCAGTCTAGAAAAATATTTTGTCAACAAATGCTCTCATAAATACAATGGTTCCTTTGTTTCTGTACTATCTTTCTTCTGCTCTCCATCTACCTCCTCAGTATCTCCTGCACTATCTTTGCCTCTGGATATTTAGATATATTTCAGCAAAGCTTTTTAATGCAGTGAGATATCTGTTGTGGTATCAAGTGCTTTCACTTCCCCTTTTTTCCAACTTTTATTTGTTTAGAAACAAACAAATCTTCCACCCAGTTCTTTTATAGTATATGTAAACTTCAGACCTGTTTCATGAGTGTGTTTTTTTTTTGCTCTGCTCTGCCTTGCTTTTCCTCTCCCTCTCTTCTTCCCCACATAGAACACTATAACCTTTCCTGTTACCTTTCTGTCTCTTTCTGTTCCTTTCAGCTTCTTGTATCTCAAAATAGCCGTAGTGGTCATTACCGCCGTGGTGATGCTGTTAGATGGACCCAGAATTTGAAGGCTGCTGGATAATGTTACATTATTAAGTCCTTCATGGGGTGGCACAGGAGAAAACTGTAACTATTTCTGTTTTAAAAGCCTTGGGAAAAGTTGCTAGCTCTACAAAATCTGACAGTAGTGCCATTTAAGGACGAGGGGCTTGGTATGCATTACCAGTGTAGTAGTGGAGGCTTTTGGATGCTCTTTATTAACCTAATATATTACAGCGCTGTGGCTAGTAACCTCTTGTAAATAGGCATCAAATTCCCAGATGTAAAGCTTTGTTACAGAAAAGTATGACTTTGCTACATGTCCCAAAACAAACTGTAACAAAAGCATGTACTTGTTCCAGTCTTTAGAGACTGGACTGGAAAGATACACTTTCATTTCCATATATGTTTAACAAAGTCACGTAGCATTTATTTACCGGAAGCTTCTACAGTTAGTAGCACTGCAGCTTTTGCTAATTTGTTAGTTCAAGCTGAACTCAAGTGTGGAAGTGGTTTTTTGTTTGTTTCACTGCTTTTTTCAGATAGGTGAGAATCCTTTAGAAGGAAGATACACTAACATACAACCAGAAAGAACAACTTGTTTTGCAGAAACTGATTATATTCTGAGGACGTTATTAATAACTGTGTCATTGAACAAGCAGTTATGAAAAGAAGAAACATCCATCACTTCACAAATTAAGAGCAGTAACTTCTCAGAAAAGCTTCTGGAAGTCTTACCAGTATTTCATTGTCCTGCTATTAGTATTTGTACATTTTAAAAAGTACTTCATTTTTAAGATACAGTAAATAGGATGTTCATCAAGAAGTGGAACAAAGTATTTTAGACTATTGTTTTCAGAACTTCTGCAAAAATCCCAAACACTTTGTCTCTTTCCCCATCAAAGTACCAGTACAGAATTAATGAGTGAAAGTTGATGACCAATAAACACTACTATTACTGGTTACTAGTGCTGTCTAAATTTTGCAGCTGTGCAGGATATCAGTGTGTTTTAAAGCAAGTGAAATCAGCATTTGTTTTGAAGTCTTGGTCTCAAGTTGAGGGTGATAGCTTTGTGCACATCTCACTAAAGCAATTGGAATGCTTGAGATAGCTATCTATATATAAAAATATGATACATACATACTAATTAATTTTGAATGTTCAAAAATGGATGTACTAGTGACATAAAAAGTAGATTCACTCTTTTGACAAATAGCAGCGTTATTTACTACATTGCATATTCAAGAATGGCAGTTATTTCAGCACCACTGTGTTATTCTACTGCTCCTCTACCTCTTACCCGTCTATTCTTCTAGCTACTTTTGGCTTGTTTGCTGCCTAATGTAAAATACATGTGTTGTTTTATTGTTTGTGGTTTTTTTCTTGGGCTCTAGCAAACGTATACCTTTAACATGGAAATTGAAGTTCTTCCTACCAATTTTTCTACCATCCCAAATACGGAGCTATATGACAGGAGATGGGGCGGGAGAGAGAGGCTAGGATCAGGCTAGGAAAAAAGCACGTGGAATCAAGTATTAAAATACATAGTATTACAAATAAACATGGTACATGTACCTTTTTTTTTATCTTCTTGAACTCCTTCTTTAAATATTTATGAGATATTTACAGGGAAGAAAGCCCACAGTTGTAGGTTAAGGTATCACAAGTTTTGTATTAGAAGAATGAATAACTTTCTGTTGCACCACAAGTATCTGAGTCATGTTTGTCAAATAATACCATTTGGATTCTTCAGGATCTCTATATTTAAACTCCTGACTGGTCCTTCCGCCCCAGGTTATTAGGTGCTTTACACAGAACTGAGACAGTTAACTGTAAATGTCTTGCTTTTTTCAAAGTGTGAACTTTAAAAGTCATTCCCGTGCAGAAATTAGGCTTGTTCCTCTCTGCCTTGCTTTGTGCCCATTCAGAAATAATCCCATGGGGCTCAAAGACCTTAGCAGAAGTACCAAGAGGAAACAAGTTAGGGAAGATCAAACCTGTTATTCACACAGTTACCAGGAAATAGACTAGACTGTCTGCATATGTCCTGTGTCAACACAGAGTTAACATATCGTACTTCTGTTTATGGTCCTTCCAGTATTAGATCACAGGTGTCAGATCATGGGACAGGTAGCAGCCTTTTAGGTTCAGACTGCATCTGGAAGTTGTCATATGTGAACTCTTTGGTGGTGTGGTAAGTGCATAACCTTGCCAGGATGCTCTGGTAATCTTATGGGCAGCAAATGCTGCAATTCCTGTGGTCTTGTATGGAGACTTGGGTAACTCGGAGCCGGCACAAATCCCAAAAGTTTCTTCTGCTGTTGCTAAAGAGACAGACCTTCAGGCTAAAGGGTTGCTGATCTGATAACACTAAGTGAATAACTAGTCTGACCTTTACTTAAGGCCTGGAAAAACTCTGATTACCTTTCCACCTCTTGCTGTGTAATAGTCTGACACCCTATGCGAGAATGCTTTTGCACCCTGTGTACTCTCTGCATATGCTTATTAATGTAAAACTAATGATCACTTTGGGTTGCTTTCCATGAAATGAATCTTCTCAGTTTCCATTGTAAACTACTTATTTGCACATAGCCTCAAAAAACATGTTTTATGAAGTTTTACGTATTGATATTCAGGGTTTTCATGGAGAGTTAATTTCTTTCTCTTCCCTATTCATTTTCTGCTGTTCAACAATGATTTATTTTTTTTTTTCCCTGAGGAAGAGGAGTCCAAAGTAAAAACCGATTATTTTTGCCTGTTTTCTTTCTTCTGACACTAGAAATGCTAAACAACTTCTTTACAGGAAATTGCTGACAATACACTGGCATTTACAAGCAAGATGCTACCAAAACCAGTCCAAGAGGGAATTAGTTTTTAATTATTTTGAGTTAGTTTTAAAAAAACTTACTGATTTATTTTGTTAAATTTTCCGAATGGAAACACTGTCCATGTCCCTCGCCTCTTCACAAGTGGCACAACCATGTAAACGTGTTCATAGAATGAATTCAGCTGGTGACGCCAATAAAGATTTACAATAAGCCCTGGGAGGCTGTTCAGTGTAAACGAACAGTGCTTTGGACCACAGCATGGTGTGTGGATTTGGTGGTTGTGTCCTTTATGTTTTGTGTCTTCAATGTGTATGTCCCAGGGAAGGCCAGGAGTTTTAAACACAACTTATTCTGGAAGATTAGGGATATTAGGAGACTGT
>VZSZ01002656.1:28310-44288 GCA_013398815.1 Ibidorhyncha struthersii
CCCCTCCCGCCCCCAGTCTCATCTGACTAGTTCTTAAGTCAAATTGCAGTGTAAATGTCCCATCAAGTCGTGAATAAAGATGACTGGATCATAAATGAGCAGCTTCTGAAGACCATCCCTGGAGGGGAACAACTGGTAGCGGTGGCAGGCAGCTTCTGCAGCCCTTCCTATGTGAATGGTCATGACAGAGCAGGGCAGTGAAGGGTGCCTGCCCACTTTCTGGTGCAGGGAGAACGGGGAATGCTCTATTTTGGCGGTGCTGTGCCTGCTTGGAGGAGTATATAATGAAACCCTTTGTGGCCCCTCCAAGGACATGCGCTTTGACAGGAATGGGCAGCTGCAACCCTAGCAACAAGGGCCTGGAGAAAAGAATGAGGGCAGCTTCCCAAAGGAGGATGGCCACATTTGAAGATGAGCAAATTAAACCGGTAGCCTAGTATTTAGAAGAACCCATGTGTCTGTTATTCTTTCTAGGGATTTTTTTTTCTTTTTTTAATTTTAACCCTTAGGCTGAATTCTATCTGTATGTTTTTTACTGCATAGATACATCACTGACTTCAGACTTGCCATTGTCTTTGTTACTTTTAACTGTATCTTGATTTGGGCCTTATGAATTTCTCTTATTCAACATAACACTGTACCTTCGTTCTAACAAGTAATAAAAAGTCTTGATTTTTTTTTTTTTTTTGTGTGTGTGATTTTTAGAGTCTTAACTTCATAGTGTATTTCCTGGAGAATTCACAGTGCTGTTTGATACGGCTCACTATTCATTGTTACCAGTTAAAAAGCATGAAGGAACTCAGTTCAATCTGATTTTCGTAGTATAGATGGACAAAATCCTTAAAGAAGTAGTGGTTTGAGAAACTAATTTATTGTAAAAAGTGGATATGTACATATATTAATGGGACTATTTGAAAGAGTTGCATTGGTGCTTCTAAAATGGTTATGCTTATTGTGACAGGTGTTTTCTAGGGAAATTCATGTTAAATATTTCATTTGTAAGATGTAGCACTCCCATGTAGCATGGGAAGTCCTGTGAATGAATTAGGATAACACTGCTGATGTGAATACAATAGGCTTCATTAATTACCCAGCTGTGGATAGTGATTCACCAGCCACAGTTCTGGCTGCGTGTCTGGGAGAGAGGGGGCGTCTGTTTGAGGGAGCGATTGAATAATGAATACCTTAAACTAAATGATCTGTGGCTGAGTGGCAGACAAAGAGGGCTTTGGGGAAGTGACTGATTATCCTGCGTGAAAGGATTGCAGCCATATCTGGCTTTCATGTTGAACCTCACATGTGAGCCATTGCCCTGCCTTTTTGTGGGGGGAAAAAGGGGCAATCAAATCCACTCAGGAAGAAAGTGCACCTTGCCAGTGAAGGTCCTGTTACTGCATCATGCTCATCTAGTTAGAAGAATGGTGAAGTGATTATTTTAGTTCTGTTTTCCAGTATTTTGACAAATGCAGTAGCCATGTTTTGGCAACATAGGTACAGATCTTCTTTTGTTTTGTTTTCTCTTCCACTTTCTTACATCCTATATGCAATCTCTAACATCTCTACTACAAGCTGATTATAAGTCAGAGCCCAGAGCAAATGGAGCAGCAGATGTGATGATTCCTGGATGTTCTCTGATCAGGCCAAAATGCTGATGTGGGGCAGCCTCAAGTCAGGAGCATGTTCCCTTCTGCTGACTCTGCACAGGCAATAGTGTCCTGCGCAGGAGCTGGGTAGTAAGTTAGAACAATCTTAAACTGTCCAAGCAAGATTTACTGGGGCTTGATTGTAGATGGGACGAGTAACTCATTTCTTGGCTTTCCTACTTTTCTTTTGCCTCTTCCCTCACTTGCTCTGCATTCATCCTGAGCAATGAAAGAGGACTGAAGGGGAAAGCTAGGAAGAATATATTCCCTCACTAGGTGTATTTGTTGACTTGCTGTAAAGTGCAAAGCAAAAGGTCTGGCACCTGTGAAATACTTGGAGGTGCCTCGAGTCTCAAATTATAGAACTCTCTGTATTTTTGTGAGGGGGTAGGAAAAGTGAAGGAAATATTTTGGGCTGGGATAGGATCTAAGGCTGTACTTAAATGTTAACAACTGTATCTTACACTCTGCAAAAGTTGCTAGTGGAAGCAAAGTTACAAATTTAAAGAGCTTGACAGCCCTTTTAACAGCCCTTTCCTTTATTTGAAAAAGAGTAACCATAATGGAAAAACGTGTTAAAGAGCAACTGTAACTTTTATCTAAATGCATACTTCTTACACCTTAACCTTAACTTTCAGATAAAATTTGTTATCCCAGGTAAAGGAATGGGTGCGTGGGTTTGGGGTTTTTGGTTTGTTTGTTTCCAAACATATACAGGATATCTTTGTCATCAGATTCAAGGAAATGTCCCCCCACCCCACCCACATACAGGAAAATAAAAGTGTGTGGCATTGGAGGAGAGAGGATCTAATTCAAAATCGGGAAACTGTATGGTAAACTGAATTATCACCTTACAACTGTTTGACAATTTAGTCAAAGTAGTTGCTGCTTGCTTTTTGTTTGGTTTGATTTATTTCAGTCAGTTCTACATGCAGATTTGCTTGTACCCTCCAGCAAAACCCTAGTGACTCATCTCCAGATCTTTCGCTGGAAAGGATTATACAAATGAAATACTGTGATGCTATTAAATATTAAATAATTAAAAAAACAAATAAACAAACAAAAAAAAAACCCCGAACCAAAAAAGCCCACCAAAAAAACCTGAACAGAACTAAGAAAAATATTAAGGAAGAAAAGACCTTTCTTCTTTTTTTCCCTTGAACAGAGAGGATTCTGCTGAATTTTACAGCTTAAATTTTCAGTGATAATGCAGTTGGCCAGCAGTTCTGTAGTGTGCTTTTCCTCAAAGTTTGTAAAGGTCAGTATGAAGATATTTACCAATTGTATATACTTTAAACCGTTACAGTCTCTACTTCAAAAGTGGCTGCAAAACTCCTTAGGAGTTCAAGGTAAGTGGGGAAAGGGGCAAAAGTCTCCACAGGACTAAAGAAAATAGGGCAGATTTTTTGATTTTGAGAGAAGATGCAATTTTACCTCTCTTGTAAAAGGCAGTGTGCTAGGTTGGGCTATTTTTTTCTTTCCAAAACTTGTCTGTTAAATTCCTCTTTCTTGGTCATTTGCCATGGCAGTTCTTGAGAGAAAATGAAGCTGTTGTGCTGCTTAGTCCTTTGCATCTCCAAATTGCTGTGATCCTGGCACAGGACAAAGTTCCACTGTGTGTAAATCACAGGCATAGTCTCACTTAAAGAGGAGCATGTACTAGTATCCATAGGCTTTCCTGACTGTGGCAGTACCAGGAAAAGTAGTGGATTTGTATGTTAGGAAATGTTAATGGTCTCTAATGTTTCTCCATAACAACACTTGGAGCCAGGATGATCCATCTGAATAGCTAATATATATTTACTTTGTGCTCTCTGATTAACTAAGTTTACCTGTCAAAAGAGTAGAATAAGGCAACAGACGGTGGAGAACAGAGTAGGTGTGTTGGCAAAGCGTTTGGTTTTTTTTTTTCAAGCTTAAAATTGGAAGCATCTGATGTTAAATCCATCATGAGGTAAGTCTTGTAATTCACTTCACTGTCTGTGGCTTGTTCTGCAGTCTTCATCAGCATAGTTTACAAAAGAGGTCTTGGAGGAACCTGCCAGTCCCTGATATGAAGAGCTGCAATAGTTGCTGTTGCCATTTTCCTTATGGCTTTATCATGTGTGTTACAAAAACACTGCCTGTTGACTGTCTGGAAAACTTCCGTAGTTGATCTTGAGTAAAGGAACTTGTACTTCCCTGTTTCAAGTGGGCAAATGGTTTTGATTGATGTGAGAAACACTTGAGTCTGCATTCATATATTTATGGAGATTCTTACTCTGTGCGGCAGCAGCGTTCTTTCCATAGCAAGGAAGCACAAGTAGTATACTTTGTACTTGTTATTCTGGACCTTTCAAGTTTATCAGCAGAAGTACTGTATGTCTAGTGATTGTTTTAGCATGAGAAATATGATGGTCAGAGCACCGTTTATTTTTCAGGCTTCTATTAGGAGTTTTGCTTAGGTCAGAAGGTTGGAAAAGAAGAGGGCAGTGTTTTGTGCGTGTTTTGTTTCCCTTCCTTACTTGTTTGCAAGCAGGTAACTAACTAAAATAATGTAAGAGAGGTTGCTTGGACACAGTATGCCTCTGATCCATACCACAATTGCTGATATGGTTTTCAAATGTGTTTTCTCGTAAATAATTTCACTTCTTCCCTCTCCCTTTCCACCCTCCCAAACAGATTCTCCAGAGCTAGGTCTTTGTACTTGAAAGCATTCATTCAGTGTGGATGAGCAAATACTGTCGGGTAACATAACAGTGGAACTGAAGTGACCACAATGGGAAAAAGAATGTAATTTCATTGCTGTGTGACCTTCCAGTGATAAGATTTTATTTCACTCTGCTAACATCTGATGTAAGTAGAAACTATTTTGGCCACTACCATATTTAGTGAATCTTTTTGCCTCACCATGTGTGTGCATGGAGGAGAGAAGTATAGATACTCTTGAGGAAGGGATGGGAAAGCAGGAAGTAGGCAGTGGGAATGTCTGAAGATTATGCCAGGCTAGTGGAGACCGGGACAACACAGGGCAGAAGCAGGAAGCACGGCCTCCTCTTTCAACAAAACTTCTGGGAATGTAAGTGTAAAAGGACCCTATAGCAAGAAGCACATAGTTCAAATCACTTTGAAGGACTGTTTTTCATGTTCGCTGTATGGAAGAGGTGGACTCAGCAAAAAAGGGTTGCTCGGCTTTTTTTTTTCTATTTTGTTTTCTAACTTTTGGCTCCTAGCGTTTGACATGCTTGCTTCGCAGTGCAGTACTGCAAGGAGAACAGAGGCAGCACAAAGAGAAAAAACTCTAGTGGCTGTGTATCTGGTAGCTTGACACACCTTGAGGGTGATTGCTTTGTCTGACATACTGACAGAAAGATGAAACGTTCACAAAACTCTGGCTAATATCAGTTTCAGCCTTAACAGCAGCATAATAGTATCTGGAGGGAAGGGTTAAGGAGGAAGATGTTTATGAGTTTGGGGTTCACTTTTCCTAAATTCCTGCTTCCTCCGTCACTCCATTGTCCTTATTTCTTTAATACTTGAACTGTACCAAGTACCTCATCCTACAGAAGCTAGATACATAGACAAGACCAACAGAATACTTTTTTTTAATTAAAAAAACCCCACAAATAAAATACATGCAGGGCAAAAATGTCAAGGTAGATTATGAAATAGGGAGACTTTCTATGAAGCCTTGATGAATTTATTTAAAAAGAAAATATATTATATGCCTTTACTTGGAACGTCATACATAATGAAAAGAATAGTAAAAGGCAAGTGATGTGTGATCTTCCCCGACATGCACACCTTCCAGATGCTTACTTGTACTGCTTCCTGTATCTTCCCCTTTGAAAAGTGAGGAGGTTGAGAAAATGTTGTTTGAGAAAGGGAGAAGAAAATAAAGGGGGAAGAGGAGGGATGATAAAGTTTTTTGTATAACTCTGAATTATATGGAAATGAAGTGGCATACTTTTAACACTCAGCTTGCTTAATCATCAAAATAACTTTCTGCGGGTACTAATGGATTTCCCATAATTCATTTTCAAGTGACATTTGAATGCCTATTTTAAAACAAGATCACAAAACAGACTAGAGGTTAAAAATCTTAGTTTTCATTCAGTTATGACAATAATGTCTCTTTGTGTAGAATATCGTGTAAAAATGTTGTAGAGGCCTCTTCAGACTGGAAGAACCACAAGTCCATTTATCACCATTTCTGTTTGTATCTCAAAATTCTCAAGCAGGCCATCTTCAATTTAGCTGGCATTTGTCTACACAACAAACTTTGAAACATCGGGTTTTTTACCCCCTTAGTTTACAAAAAAAAAACCAAACCCAAAAGACGACTGAAAATTTGGCTAAATGCAAAGCAGTAGAATCATATTAGTGGCCACAAATCAGCCAATTACATAACTACATATTTATTTGTTGTTTTGACTAATGGAAAATAAGAGTCTACTTTCAACTTAATAGTGCTTGGCAAAGAACAATCACAGAAAGAACGACCACGCAAAGAAATGCAGATTTTTTACATGGCAATGTACTAGAAAACACATGCATCAGTAAACAGGACGTTGTTGTTTCTCCAGGTAACTTCTGTAAGTCTCCAGGTAACTTCTGTAGGTCAGCATTAGTAAGTCAGCTTTCTTTACAAATCATATTTTGTTTCTTTAGCTTATTTTTGTTGTATAGCTTGTCTCATCTGCAATGCTTTTGCCTCTTATTTGTAGTCTCAAGCCTTAAGTATAAAGTCTGTATCTTAACAAAAAGATTAGGCATTTTAAAATCCTGTTATGTCATTCAAAAATCCATTCAAAATAAAATATAACATTCCAGTGATTTATGCAAACCTGTGTATTAATAAACATTAAGAAGTGTGGTGCTATCTGGCACAGTTATAGTCCTGTGTTGTTGCCTAATGGTAGCAAAGAAGGTAAATCTTCTCTTTCGTATTTTTGGGATTATTTTTGCTTGGCATGTACCTAGCAAGTAAACATTGATAACAACTGCATATGTGATATATTAATATATCTTACCTAAAGAAAAGCATTGCTGTACGCATTAGGGATTTTTAAGAAAGCTGTACAATGATGTTTTGTCAAGGAGTTGCTGAGCATACTGCAGACCTCTTATAAATAAAGAAGTTGCGATTGACATAGGGGAAATGAAACTACTAAAAGCACATGCAACTCGATAGGTATCATACTCAGACTCCCCATGTGGATACTATAATTTTGCATGTCTAGTAGAGAAGTAATATCTGTGGATACTGCAGCTACTGCAATATAGTATCTTAAATAAAATAGCTTATTACAGTCAGTCTTTCCCTCCTAAAGAAGGATTAAAAATAGCCTTCTTCTTTAAAATGATAATGTTAGTTGAGAACTAACATGTATTAATGCCAGAGCTGCAAAAGACCACTTGTTATGTTTGTTCTGAGCAGCAAAACTGAGTAACTGAAAAGATTCCCTTTAGAAAGAATGTGTGATTTTTGTCATGAAATGGTCTGAATACATAATTTTATAGTTATAGTGCTAGAATGCAATGAAAGCAGATATCAAGACAGACATGCAGAGGTTTTTTAAAATTCATCACAGATTAAAGTTATCAGCAGTGTATATTTAGTGTTTTTTTTTCAAGGCGGACCATTCATGGCAACTTCAGAGTTCTGTGAGCAGAATTCAGAAAAAGTTCTGCTAAAAAACATACTTGATGCTTTATATGAAGAAAATCATATTTTTATCTTGCTCTTTCCAATCCCTGCTTATAAAAATGTAAAAGATTAACATTCAGAATTCTAAAAACTAATAAACATTTGTTGGCCAGTTTTGCAGGGCAAAGGGTTGCCCTCTGTCTTTAGCATCACAGAGCAGTTTCAAGGTGCTGGCTCTGTGAGAAGACATATATTGAAATCCAAAATTGGTGGAAATGTATGTTCTTAGAACTAAGTTGATTAAGAATGTCCTTGGCCGTCTTGAGTTATAAAATAATATTGTCATTATGCCTCAGTCTCCCACATGTGTAAAGTGGAAGAGATAAGGAGACTTCATCAAAGTCAGAATCTCATGGAAAATCCTATGCCTGCCATGAGCCTCCTTATTGTGTCTTTTTTTTTTTTAACAATTAAACTAATTTCTTTTAAATAGTCAGCAATACAATTCATGATAATGGATTCTACTCAAAGATCTTTAGATGTATGCATATTTTTTTACAACAATTACCAGCCTTTGCTATGACAATCCTGTCACAAAATTGACTTCACAGATTTTATCCATGAAGTCACTGTGGCCCAAGATGAAGAATTATCCCTGTTTTAGAATGCTGGAGTATATTAAGTTTGGGGAAAAAGTTGTAGTTCTTTTACGTGCTTGATACTGGTTCTCAAAGTTCTTGCCAAGTCTTTAAATGTGTACTGAATAATACTTTTCTTTTTTTTTGGTAATGCATTTTTTTTTAATGTATGTTAAAGACCTTTTGATTTCTTTCCCACAAAATCATTAAGGAAAAATGGAATGGAAAGAGCTGCTCATTCATCTATTAATTTCTTTGCCAAGATATGACTGTTCATGTGTGGGGTTTTCTTTTGTTTTTTTTTAACTAATGCTTTGTATAGTTTAGTACTAAATGACTCATGTGCTAGAACTTCCACCACTTGCCTACTAAAACTGTTCTACAATTTAGAAAAAAAACTAAGAAATGTGGTTTTTATAATCGCCTTCCTTTTTTTTGCCCCTATAGCTTTTACCATTAAGCTATATAGTCATTTAACCTAGTTTAAATTGATTAAATCTGTATTAGAGTAGGAAGGGGACATGGAGGCTGGGTGTCAGAGTACAGAAGTGCTGATTTGCAATCCTATCTTCAAAAGTGTAACTACCCAGTTATATCGACAATATCACTTGTGCTTTTGGGCATAATAAATTTTTTTTCTAATTATGGGTGTGTTTTATGCTTCCATCTATCATCTGAAAGCGTGACCATGCAAATAAAAATAAATTTATGCTTTATAAATAAGCTAGATTAGTTGATCTCATGTATATTCTTTGTAACTTTGTTTTTTCATTCATTGGTGAAAACACTGCACTGGTGCCTTAATTGCTCTTGGTGATTAAAAATATTGACTTAATAGGTAGGGGGCTTTCTATCTGGCATCAACTAAATGAGAAATTCATGTCTATGTTCACTATAGGCACCTCTCTTTCCCCTCAGGGCAACAGAATCTTTCTGTGAAGTGGAAATAAAAGCGTCATACAAAAGTGGCTGTGCGTGCTGAGCTTCTCTTGAGGTAATGTTTTATAATCTCACTGTACCCATAAATGCATTTCATGCATGAAGTTCCTAGAATAAGAAGGTGAAAAACCACATCCTTTAAGTCCAGATATTTTTTGTTGTTGTTTTGACCTGGAAATGGTTATTTCAGTTTTGACATGATGCAGTTTTGATTCCTTCGTGCAAGATAGCATTGTAGGCTGTATCTTAAAGTTAGAGCTAGCTTTTGATGCCCTGCTATCAACCATGCATGAATCAATACCCTTTTCCACACAGATGCCCATGCAGGGGGTGAGATACAGAGCACGTGAGAGGCAGGAGAGGTACATTTGGCAGAGCGCCATGCTCTGAGGTTAGGTGAGTCTGCATCATGCTGTATGTGGCGGGGGGGTTGGACTGGATGATCTCCAGAGGTCCCTTCCAACCCTGACTATTCTGTGATTCTGTGATTCTGTATGTGGAAGTTGCAGTAGCTTGTCCAGACTTAGTTTATGTAGTCTGCTCAAAAATCCTGTCTGGCATGGGTATGACTACTCCACTTGTGTAAGACAGCTTCCTCACATACAGCTGCTCTCGGCACCTCCTGAAGGTGCCCACATGGGAAGTGGAGTAATTGCAGCATAGTGATTATGCATGAAATCACATCTCGAACAACTGAGCACTGAACTCTTCCTTCTGTAGATGTAGTGTATGTGACAAATGGCAAATCTAGTTTCATATCCAGCATGTTCTTGGTTGCTTGCTTTTTTTTTCTTTCCAGAACAGGTTTTCTGATTTCTTTGTTAATAAGGTAGTTTTACCTGTGAATTATATTAAGAACAGAGACTTTCAAAGGCAGAAGTCATAGTGTAGGAACATAGCTATAACGGAAAGCTAATAGGAAGCAGGTAGTAAATGCTGTCTGGGCTTGAGCTAAAGGGTGAAATACCCTCATTTGGGGGTGGGAAAGATTGTGGTGCGGTTGTTTGGGGGATTTTGGAGGGGAGAGGGGAGGGCAGACTTTTTGGGAAGGTGTTGTGGTTGTTGCTCGCTAATCCAGAATAGAGCTCTGTGGTCAGACATGGGGACCAAGCCTGGTAAGGGCTGGACAGCATGTTAACTTTTGTTTAATGAAATCGGAGCCTCGTTAAGACTCCAGATAGCACAAGCACTGTGGTTGACAGTGCATTCACAACATCTGTTTCCGAACACCTGGTAGTGTGGTAGAAAGTACTGTTTTTCAAACTACGTTAAATTGAGAAGCAGATGGATAGCCTTGCTGCAAGTTGAGTTTTAGTGTACAAAAACTATTTTCTATCAAAAAGAAAGTTAACAATTAAACCAGTGACTATGAAAGTAAATTGAGCAAAAAATGTCATGCTATTCAAGTCTTCTTTATTGCCCTGGATAGAAACACAGAGCAGATTTACAACTGTGTGGGCTCTTTGCTTTAGAATGGCTTGTTTTTCATGCTGTAGTGTTCTCACATGTAAAGCAAAAGCATTTGCAATGTAGTGGAGGTAGCATTGAAAGCGGTAGCATTGAGATTTTTGGGAGGAAATGTTAGTATCCTCTTTCCAACCAACTGGTTGGATTGATATTGGAGCCTGAAAGTTAGTCTCCTTTCATATGATTCTTTATGTCTTTTGGTGTACTTTTTCCCCCCCCCCTAAGCTTCTGCGTTTAGGAGGAAAAAATACTGTTACGATCAGTTTTCAACTGGGTTGTACTGAATAGCTGGCATGACTTTGCTTCACAAATGCCACGTAGTAGTTCTGCCTCTAGTGAATGTAATTTTTGTGACACGAGCTTAGTCTAGAATGTATTGGGAAAACAATAGGAAGGGTGTTTCTAGTGCAAAATATGCCTAAGACCAAATAAATAGCAGTGTTTTTAAGGAAGAGAATTAACAGCAGATGCATGAGTATGTCAAAGCCAACTGGCTGAAGCACTTTTGCAGTCAGAATAAATGAGTGAACGTGGTGCAGGTGAGTCGGGTTTTCTCACTGGGGAGAAAAAAACTTTAGTAATCTAAGTATACATCTGAAATCTCCCCTAGCTTTTTAAAAAGTTGTCAGCTATCTGCACTGTGGGCTACTTGCAGATGCACATAACATCAGTGAGGCCATACCTGAGGGCCGAGAAGCTGAGTTGGGATCCTTGACCCAGAGCTTGATCCCTGGGGAAAGCTGGTCTGCCTGCAGCAAGCCGGATGCCAGGTGGCAGCTCCCACATGCCCTCTTGTGCCCTGAGCCAAGAAGCTGCTGCAGATCTTTCCAGTTTACCTACTCATCTGGTCCTCCCCTGCTGTCACATAGCCCAACTCTTAAACAAACAAAATGCTGTTATTTCACAGAAAACTTTCAAACTAATGGTGAAATAGACACAACTGAGAAGGTGGGTATCCTAAGGGTGGGAAAGAGACCACCTGCTGAATCCATATGTATCCGGAAAAGTTTGTCTGGCTGTGTCCTGAGAAACGAACCAGAAGTGGCCAGGTGTACTGTCTCAGTCCTGTCTTGCATATTAGTGTAATACACAGAAAATAATTCCTTTGCATCACAAAAACCAGAAATGTCTTTAGTTTGAGAAATGTTTGTATTTATCACAATTCATTCCATGAGAGTGTTTTTTGATGGTTTTAGAAATTGGAGTTTCTTTCCTTTAAAAAATCAAACCTCAGAATTTACAATAGCAGCTGTTTATGTTGTGAAGCATTTTTAAGCACATTCTATTAGTAGGCTCACGGATAAGGTCGGATAGTCTGAGACACAGGATAATCTCTGCAATTTATTTCTGAAAGTTCTTTGAATTTTTGGCAGACTGAATTTGCATCAGAAAATCATATCCTATCTGTGATGCCTGGCTTTTAGGAGGATGTATGGAAGTAAAATTTCTAACTATGTGATATACAGATATATTTTCTGTCTGTTGTATGAGACTACAATTTTGAAGACCTGTAGTTCATATAACTAGAAGTTCATTGTGGAGTTCAAATAGTAGTGTCATCCTGTGGTTATTTGGTGTGAGAGTACACTTTACATTGCTTACTGTGAGCCACTGACTAAGAATTGAGATACATAAAGTTTCTTTCATATTTAGTAGACAAGCATTGCAAGTTCCTTACGGTTTTGTCAGCAGCTTTCAGTTTGGGGAGCTGAAATGAACGTTGAGCATTTACAGGTATGAACAACTTATTTTAAAACCCATTGTAAAAATAACTTAGTCTTGACACACCTTTATTCTAAGTTCTGCTCACTGGTTACCTATGAATGTGTAGGTAAGCCATATCCCGCTGTATACATAGACTTTTTATGGGGAAGCCAAACCATTTGAGATATACAGTGGTTTTACGTTGGCAGTAAAACTTCAGGTGACTTAACCACCACTGAGAGATGACTTGCAGGTCATTTTCCAAATGGGCATTTTTAGCAGTAATGGCCTTGAACTTACTGTGGTTACACAGGGAACACAATTCAGTGTTTCTTGGCAAGATAGGCAGGTCATTTCTGAGGAGACAATTTTGCTTCCTGTGCGTTAAGATTTCAGAACAGGCATAACTGTTCTGCTGAGAATACATACTTTGTTAAAATGTTTCTGGAACATTCTGAAACTCCCTTTTTTGTACAGCTCTTTGTGTCTTAACTAGGTCAATAATTCTGGTATCTCTATTGAAATTACATTTCAGTGTTGGAGATTTGTCTTGTGCACCATGTAATTTTATTTTAAGATGACTATATGTATGCTTGGCTATTTGTCTACTTATGTAATGGCATAGTGTTTTTTTTTTTATTTTAAAATTGCACATCTCTACCTGATTTCTTAAACTTCATTAACTTACGGTTAAACTTTATTTGGTAAAGTTGTTCATGTTGTCTAGTGTATAAAAAAGACCTGTTGCTGGTGAATTAAGAGAAGTCATCATTATGGGGTTAACTAAAAGGGTTTTATTAATGATTAAATCATGATCAAATAATAATTAATCAATGTTTGACTGAAAAGGAAATAGTAATCAGTTAAGCAGTAACTGAATGGTAATTAAGCAGTGATTTAACCGCATTTTCAAGAAGGGTAAGAAGGAAGACCCTGGTAATTACAGGCCTGTCAGTCTCATTTCTGTGCCTGGTAAAATCAGGCAGAAGGTATTTCTGGGAGTTATTGAAAAACACTTGAGAGACAGTGCAGTCATTGGTCATAGCCTGCATGGGTTCACAAAGGAAAAGTCCTGCTTAACTAACTTAATTTCCTTTTATGACGAGGTCATCCATCTAGTTGATGAAGGGAAGCCAGCAGATGTGGGGGGTTGGATTTTGGCAAAGCTTTTGATACTGTCTCTCACAGTATCCTTCTGGACAAATTGTCCAGCATACAGCTAGACAAGTCCATAATACATTGGGTGAGCAATTGGCTGATGGGCTCAAAGGGTCATAGTAAATGGGGTACATCAGACTGGCAGCCGGTCACCAGTGGGTGATCTGGTGATCTGAAAATCACCCCAGGGCTTGATTTTTAGGGCCAGTGCTCTTTCATGTTTTTATAAATGATCTGAACCAAGGAGTGAATTGTACATTGAGTAAGTTTGCCAGTGATACTACATAAGGAGGAGCTGTGGACTCCCTCAAGGGTAGAGAGGCCTTACAGAGAGATCTGGATAGACTAGAGACCTCGGCAGTCTCCAACCGCATGAAATTGAGCAAGACCATGTGCCGGATTCTGCACCTGGGACAAAGTAATCCTGCTTATACATACAAACTGAGGGACAAGAGGCTGTAGAGCAGCCCCATGGAAAGACACCTGGCAGTTTGGGTTGATGGCAAGTTCAATATGAGTCAACAGAGTGTCCTGGCAGCCAAAAGGGCCAACTGTGTCCTGGGGTGCATCAAGCACAGCATTGCCAGCCGATTGAGGCAGGCGATTGTCCCGCTCTACGCTGCACTGGTGCAGCCCCACCTCGAGTTCTGTGTGCAGTTTTGGACGCCTCAACACAAGGACATCAGACTATTAGAGTGTGTCCAGAGGAGGGTGACCAAGATGGTGAAAGGCCTTGAGGGCAAGATTTTCGAGGAGTGTCTGAGGTCACTTGGTTTGTTCAGCTTGGAGAAGAGAAGGCTGAGAGGTGACCTTACTGCAGTCAACAGCTTCCTCAAGGGGGACAGTGGAGGGGGAGGTGCTGATCTCCCCTTTCTGGTGATCAGCGATAGGACACAAGGAAATGGAATGAAGCTGCATCAAGGGAAGTTCAGACTGGATGTTAGGAAAAGGTTCTTCACTGAGAAGGTGGTCGGTCACTGGAACAGGCTTCCCAGGGAAGTGGTCATGGCAGCAAGCCTGTCACAGTTCAAGCAGTGTCTGGACAATGCTCTTAGTCATATGGTTAATTTTAGGTAGTCCTGCGAGGAGCAGGGAGTTGGGCTCGATGATCCTTATGCATCCCTTTTAACTCAAGATACTATATGATTCTATGATACTCTTAGGCCTAATGTAAAATATTATTTACCTTATTATAGATATCAGATGCATTGTAAGGGCTCTCTCAACCTTGAGGTATGTTCCTGCTTAAGGGGCAGATCACTGCTGTGCAGCCAGCTGCTGTCCAGGAGAGTTCAGTGGACTTGGTGGGCTACAGATACTTATAGCATAAAGTGTTTGACTTGTAGTCAAACCCTGCTTTGGTGTATGTGTATGTGTGCAGCTGTAGCAGTTCTAGTTTTGTCTAGTCCCAGCTCAGGCTGGCACTGTTTAGCTCCTGATAAGACATAGACTAGATTCCTGAGTCCCTGTAAGATAGGGCCTAGCATTGTTCTCACAGTTTGCACAGTGGGGCTGGCTCCAGTCAGACCTCCTTGTCGGTGATGCCTGAACCAAAGCACTGTTCACTCAGAGTGAGTGCATCTGTCACAGACTTTCCAAACAACAAACTTGATCTGCACTTCCAACCAAAAGCAAATATGTATCACAAAATGAAAATCAGTGAGGATTTTCAAGATTCTGTTTGCAATTACATTTTATATGCTCTTGCCTTTGATTGTGGAGATAAACATTTTATCAGTGTTTTGCAAGAGACATACAAGTGGTCAAGTATTTCTTCCAAAGAGTAAATACTCAGATTGAACTGAATATTAAGGATCGTTTGCAGTGACTCTCAACTTGGGGGAGGGAGAAGGAAAGAGCTATAATCCCTCTTAATTAATATGCAGTATCTGAATCAAGCTGCAGGCTGAAGGTGGTCCCAAAATAGGATGCTGAATTATAGGCTTTCCTCTATGAAACAACCTTATACAGGTGCTGGTGTTATTGCTATTAATGAGCTATGTCTATGTGTGCATGTGTAATGGCTTAGTGTAAACACTCTAGAGACAAAAAATATCTCCTGATGTGTCTTTCTCCATTTTTCTCCCCTTCCTAAATCTCATTCTGTTTTGAAAAATGAGTATTCCTTTCAGAAAACAAAACAAAACAAAAACCACAAACAGGTGCTGTTGACCAGCAACATGTCATTTCATACTGACTGCAACTCTAATATATGAAATTTTTCTTTACCAGCTGACCCCAGAAACTTTTTTGATTTTGTAGTTGTTCTCTTTACTACAGACTAGGTGTCTGAGGTTTGTATAAGTAAAAGCTTGTTAGCTTTCTGGTTATTTTCATACTTGCTGCATATAGTATGACAGCTTTAGTCATAGGAATGAGATAATTTGTGATTGCTGCAGTTACTGAATTATAGGTTGTGTGTGTGGCTTCATACGGACATATGCATACACACGCAATCATGGTATTTGGTAGGCTTCTTTGGTGTGGAAGTGGATAAGAGGGGTTATCTGTGCTCTGGAAGTCCAGGATCTCTCTGAGTACTTTTTACTTCGGTTATATTTCAATTCATTGTTTTCTTTTCAACTGTTGAAGGATTATAGAATTAGGACACTCTTCTGCATTATGGCGTATTTAAATTATGATACATGAACCCGACTTCTTTGTTGCTACTGTTACGTTTAAATTTTCCTTAGTGACTTAAGAAGTGTCTGGAGGCAGAGAAAGAGAACCATCTCTTGCTGTATGCTGCTAGATAAAGATGAAACCTGACCCTCCAGTCTGGGTGTGACTTCGTGCTGTG
>VZSZ01002656.1:50305-62410 GCA_013398815.1 Ibidorhyncha struthersii
CTCCTCTGCCTCTCTCTTTGAAGAGGGGTAGAGGGGAGCATCTGTCGGTCCTATCTGGGGTCCCCTGCATCCCCAGTGGCCAATTTGGCCTAAACCACAACATACACGTTTTTAAGAATGAATGTGTTATCAGAGACTATTATTGATGATCTCTAGCTTGGCTTTGTTATTCAGCAGCTTTTGATTTAAGGGGGGAGTCAATTTCAAAGAGAACTCTGTCCTGGAGGGCACAAGTCCTGCATGGTGCAAGTGGCTGGGTGGAGAAATTCTTCTGCACCCTTGGGTATCTTGTAACCAGGAAGAGCCTTCCTGGCTCACAGGAGCATATACAAGCCCTTTGCGTTTGTTCCCAGGGCTTCAGATCAACACAAGTGCTTAATGCTGCAGTAAGCTGGAGGAGCATGCCAGCTATGAGTGAGCAAATGAGGAAACTGATCGACAGAGGAATTTCCCTGCTCTTTCCATATATGTCATCTGTACACGGGTGTAACAGCGGGATGGAAGTTAACTCTCTGTGAGAACAATAATTTGATATGTTAAATCTGGACTTGGTAAAAAAGATTGTGAGGAAGCAATAATATGAGGGTCAGAATTTCAGAAGCTGCTAATCAGAATATTGTGTCACCCGTGCAGCAAGAGAAGCCGCTGCAGTGTATCAATTTGGAAAATAATTGTGTAGCATGCACATTCTGAGACTGCAGAGAACAGTATTTTCTTACCAAGCTTTTCAATGTTAGTCCAGCTTTTGCTATTTAAAGTTGACCAAACTTTCAGTAACTAGAAGAATTGACAAAAAGGTGTGACACTACCTAATTATGAAGTGAGAAGTTCCTAAGAGACTTGTAGAGTTATTTTCATTCTTGGATTTCACAATGTTGGTTGATAATTCCCATGTTTTATTGCAGCTCCTTGACACATACATGGGATTTAGATAATCATCTTTGAGGTGGAAAAAAATCTTCTTTTAGATAATGAAAATATGTCATATTAGCACTATACTAAGAACTTTTTTTTGAAGTGTCTGACAAAAGAAAGGTCGTGTAGAAGGATTTTCTTGGGTTTTTTTGTTTAGGTATTTTCTTATCATCAAGGTGGTCTGTTTAATAAAATTGCTTTGCTCTATATAATATTAGTAATAGGAAAAGCGAGCAAATAATTTTTTCCCCACCTCCTATTCTGATCTTTAGGCAGCTTTTTCGAAGCTAGCAGAGACAAGTACTTTCGCTAGGGTTTTGCTATTTAAATGGTGTTACTGCAGCAGGCATTTATTTCATGGAGAGCCTCAGTCAGTCTCTTAGAAGGTAAGAAGTGGGAAAGCTTCCCAGAGGCTTTGGACTTAGTACGGGAAAGGTGCTACTGTGTTTCTGTATGTGTGCATTGTACCCAACAGTCCTGGAAAGTACCTGGCTAGTAGTGGCTGCACAGTACAGTAAGTTTGCATTAATGTAATAAATGGGAGGGACCTCATTGCTTATGTGCTTGGCACGTAGAGAACTGGTGAAGTCAGTAGCTAAGTGGGACTGCTCTGCCACAGAATGTGCGTGTATGTATATATAAATAGATATGTAGTTTATGTATCTCCAAACCACTTCATACTTACTGTGAGGAACAGCATACAAGTAACGATGCATAGTTGTGCACACATTTCTATGAATGAAGATGCAGCCATATATAGAATTATTAAGGAGTATGCATGTAAAAAGTTCTGAATACTCATTATCTCACTTTCTCTGCAAGTAAAGTTTATGATAGATGGCAAGATAAATGACCAGGGTGAAATCTCACAGGAATTTTTATTGCACTCTTACTGAAAGAAGCCAGGTTTGAGATTAAGCAATAAACATTATTTAGCACAGGAATGGTTGGAATCTGTAGCCTCAGTTGTTCCACATGAGGAATTTCAGATGTTTAAAGAAACAGTTTCAAACTCTACAAGTAAAGTCCTATTTTGAAGCCAACTGTATGTGAAGCAGGAGGGTAGAGAGAGTGGAAAGAAAATACCTTGAGTTGACCAAGCCCAGCCATTTTGCAAATTTTCCATATACAGAAATGTATTTATTTGTTTCCTCAACATTTAGAAAAGCACACCTTTGCTTGGCAGCTGTGCATCAGGGTTGGGGTTTAATACTATTTAATTGACTGGGAACTTTTCTGTTGAGAAATATGAAGTGTCAATAGGCACAGTTCCCTAAGAAGTTTAAAGGGGTGTATGGGCAATTGTCACTTTCTAAAATGACATTTGAAAGTTAGAAACAGACCAAACAGGGATGGCTGCCAAAAGATTGGACACTAGTTCTTGATATCACTTCATCTAACCAAAGCTGGAATGCAAGCCTCATACAAATTTCTGGTATATGCTATTTTTGGCAGTCACTGTGAAAATAAGCATGTGACTTGTTTGTTAGTGTCTCTTCAGTTTGTGGTTCAAGATATTATCAAGAAATCACTGGTGTGGGTGGCTGTCTGGGAGCACGAGATTCTGTATGTTCTTTCTTTTTGATGTAATGTACTTCTGTTTTCAGGTTCACGTAACTCTAGGGACCAAAGAAGCATACGTAACATTACTGTGGTGCTGGGACCAACCTTCTGAAAGAAGACTCTAAAATAACTTTTTGCCTTCAAGTTGTTTGTCCTGGGACTGACTTGTCTTTGGAGAAGAGCTCAACAGAGAAAAGATTTTCACATTGGAACCATTAGAAATAAAACTATTTAAAGAACTTGCTACCTGGAGACAGATTTACGGAGGTTGAGTCCTACTTTTTCATCTGTGTTCCCACTTCAGACTGTAAACAATGAGTGAGTTTTGGTTGTGTTTCAACTGCTGTATTGCAGAACAGCCTCAGCCTGTAAGTATGAGTGTTGGCACTGCTTTGTTTTCACATAATTAACTACATCGATCACATTTTCTGGTTTTCTTATGACTTTTTAAATCAGTGCTATTTGGCCAAGCTCAGTGAGAATTAAGGAATTAACTAACATCCCGGCTTAGTGGGGGCAAAAAAATGTCTGTTCCAGGCTGTTGTCAGGCAGATATTTTCCTGTTGTTAAGATCAAATCTATCCAAAGTCTTTGGAAAGAGCCTTTATTTGTTTGAATTGAAGAGGAGGGGAAAGGAAGGGAAGGGTAAGGAGGACCTAAACTATCATTCTGAAAAAAGTCATGTTTGAGTGGAGATCTGTAAATGTCCTGACTCTGGATTGCTTAAGGCCTGCCTTCAGGTGTGACTGGACAATGAGGAAGGAAGGAAATGATTCTGTTAAAAAGTCCAGAGTGAAATCCAGTCCTCCTCCACCTTAATTTAATTAAGGATTTCAGCCTAATGGGTTAGTTGACTTTTAGATTAAACCTTAGGAGACTGAAGGGATGTACTCATACTGTAAATACCTTTTCTTTTTTTTTTTTTAATAGAATTTGGAATGGCTGTTGTGTGAAAAAGTACATAGCAAGCAGTTGGATAAAAGAACATTTCAAAGCATGCATAAGGGAGACAGAAAGTACAGAAATATTCTTGGGTTTCGTATACTCTAAGTACCTATAGAGTGTGTTCCTAAGTCCAGTGCTCTTGGGTCAAAGTCTGCTTGCATGAAGGTGAAGGTGGAATTAACCAGGAATATGGTTAGCACTGTGAGAATAATCATTTTATAGTGTGGCATCCAGATCAAGCTAAATGAATGTATAGAAAGAACAGTCATCTTGCACATACCTGGAAAAGAGCCCTGTTACTACTAAAGGATATGCTGAAATTATGGTGACCAAGAGAATCCCATAATGAATAGTACAAACTAATATTTGGCTTTAGGGAAGCCAAAGGATTAAAAAAGCAATCTAATGTTAGGGGTTGTCATTGCACAAAGCCTGAATGCCAGCCTAATCCTTGGGTGGCAATGCAAATATTAAAGTGTGACCATTAACATTTCTAACAAATGAATACAACTTTATCTCACTCTTAGCTGAATAGACTTGTGGGAGATGAACTTTGAGATACTAACATGGGAAGCTGCAATCCTGTCCTGTTGCTTGAACACTATGCAGTTCTGTGAAATGCTACCTGCATCCATATATAGCCAAAGTTATTTGCATAGTTTTTTGTAACATATATTTCAATTAAAAATAAGGTATGACTGTTAAAAACCTTTGAGACAGAAAATGGTATATTCTGTTTGTTTACAAGAATACTGAGGCTCAGTCCTTATAAAATCTTGGCTCAAGCTTTATGATACAGTTATTGCCCAAGAAATGCATGGTATGTTAATATAGCATGTAGTGATCTGTGGGTCATGACTCATGGAAAGGGTGGAGAAAGAGGAAACAACCCATTTTGGTATGTTTCTGCTGATCTGGTGGTGTGCATTTGCTTAGAAAATAAAAACCATTCTTATGTTTAAGATAGAAATGGCACATTGCTGAGCATTGACCTAGTTCCTGAAATCTGCCTTTCAAATGTTGTAGGAGTCTTGCTCATTATGAAGTGCCAAAATTCTTCAGGACACATCTTAGATAAAGAGTTGTGGGCACTTCTTGGTGTGCTTGATGATAGGCACTTGGTTGTCCTTCCCCTGCAGTTAGGCAGCTCATTTTGCTGTGTTGTATTGCCCAGCAGTTGCTCTACCACGCACAGTTACAGTAAGTGGAGTATTTAATCAGATACATATACGTCTGAGTAAGTACAGGAATGTTTTTTTCTCTCTGACATGTAGCAAAGCATCTACTGTCAGTGTGAGCAAACTGATAAACCAGACAAGCGGAAGGGAAGTTGTTTTTCGCTGTCTCTGCAGGTGTTGTGTGACTGCATTTTTGGGATACTTACATGCTGAAAAAAATGCTAGTTATTAGCCCCAAAATACTGGTAGTTACTGCACTGTTGTATCAAAAGATAGGTGAAACCCAGTAGTTTGCATAAAAGCTACTTGTCTGTCCTCTACTGTGCATTCAATCTGTCAATTTAGTCCAGTTTCTCAGGAGAAATGCCTCATCTCCTCGGTTTCATCTTTCATGTGCCTTCTTTCGTTTTACCTTCTGCATCTCAACTTCTTCACAGCCTCAGTAACAGTCTCCCAGCCACCACTTTCATGTTCAGCAATGCTAACAAGCACCAGCCTCTCAGAATAGACCTTGAAAGCAGGAAGTTACTTAATTTGCTACTTGTTCTGATGAATGCTTAAAATGTTCCTTTTGTTTTTAAATTTATAACCTCTGAAACATGTTTTTTTTCTCATTATCTTTGTCATGTGCTGATATCTGGGACACCATTAATGTCATGGATAGTGACATAAATTTTAAACCTCTTCACTGGAAAAAAAAAAAGCAGTATGGAACTTACAGTAGTTGCATGTTTCTGTGTTAGTTATAGCTTCCATTGAGCTAAGGAGTTTTGCTCTCCTCTTGAAATCCAGGATGTAGGAATTTTCTTTCTTGCTTTCTTCTGGCAAAATTCTAGCATATTATATTAGGAATCCTCAGTACGGCATCTCTGTTCTTTACAGCTATAGTGCACTTAAAATGAAAAATGCGTACATGCACTGAGTCCTTTCAGTCAATTGTATAGAAGACTATTATTCACACTGTACACAAAGGCATTTTCTAGGTTATTGCCAATACTCTGTATGCCTTCCAGACTTGTGTACTGGTGCTTTCCAGTGCATTTGCATGGATTTGAACCGTATCTTTTTAGACAAGATTTGCAAACTTTACGGTACTAAGGACACATTACTTACCTAATTTCACTGCCATTACTTCCCTAATAGCATACCCTAAAGCAGAACAGTAACAGTGTTGCAGTTATATATTAGGGCACTTAGGGAGGTTTCTTAATTAAAAGACAGAATTCAATGTTTTACTGAAATGTGTCACAGCACAGCTTTTTGTCTTTTGTCAGTGCTAAATGGAGGCATAGTGTTGCTGTGGAATAAAACAGATTTCTTGGAAAGCAGTGTTCTGTGCTCACTCCTAATGTTACTTTGCTTGCTAAATATCTCACTTGCTGTTTCCAAGACTGCAGTACTCATAATATCATGGAAGGGGGGCATGTTTGAAGATGGGTCTCTATGCTTCTCTGAAGTAGTGTGATAAATGAAGAAATTGAGTATACAAAGAAACAAAACTGAATAGTGATACAGTTGAAGGAAGCATGTTCCTGAATGGCACCTTAGGTCTTGATTCTTAATAGCCTGAGGTCTTTACCACAGTAGAATGCAAACAAAAGCCAAGGGAAGGTGTTCTCATATCAATTCCTAGTTTCCTCTTGTCAGATTTGGATTGATAATATATTTTACTGCAATGAAGACTTCAGACAACTAGTTGCTTTCATACCTGTTTTCATGATACCGAGGAGGTGATATTAATCTCTTAATAACTATGTTCAGGTTTTCGTGGTTGTTTGAATAGCCTGAACTAAATCTCTTATGATCTGACCCAAACATTTTTTATGAGAAGAGTAGCCCTTTCTGTGATTGCACCAGGTTTCTTACATCTCCCACTGACGCCCTGTATGGGTTCTGTAATCTGATGTTGCACTTCCCACGGACAAGATGAGTCTGTCTTCCCATACTTCCTATGTGCTATCATCCTGTCCACTGCTGTTTCAGGAAACTCTGCCAAATCCCCATGATCAGATGCACTGCTTGGTAACAGAAGTTTAGGGAGCCTTCTATCTTGCAGGTTTTCAGAGAACATGTCCATGTTTTTTTTCTTAGGCTGAGCTCATCGCCTACACCAGGAAGCTGTTACTTTCCTCCACTTCTTTTTTTATGTTCTGTCCATTTTTAACTTGCAAAGTTAATTTTTGGTCTAAGAAGCCTTTGGTCATGATCTGGTGCACTCCTACCTGGTTTGGGCCACCACCCAGTACAGCTGAGCTCTTCAGTTTCTTTTGACCTTGCAGTAAAATTATAAAAGAATAAACTGTGCTCTCCTTCTTGCTCCAAGCTTCCTTCTCTAGTAAATTAGTTTCTGTTTTGTTGCTTCTCTTATTTAGGTGATTTCCATTTTGTATTTTGTCAAAGGGCTATTATGGTTTTCCTGTGTGCTGTGTCATAAATGTTTAAAGTGGTATAGAAAGTGAAGTTTCCTTTCTGTCTTTTTTGATATATGAAAGAAGACTGACAGATCTGTATTTAGAGTGGGAAGGCTCATCCTAAAATACAGGCAGAAAAAACCCTGCACATACTGCTGCATTTATCAACTGAACTGAATACTATGGAAGACATAAGTGATCTTGACTCTGGTTACTTGAGGAAGTTAACCACTGATGGATATTGTCAGCTCTAGCTTTTTTCTAGAGAAGGAGTCATACATATAGCTAAGGATACATCTACCACCACAGCTCTTAAAACCTCAACACCAAAGAAATAATGAAGCATTCAGTACCCATAACAAATGCAGAATAAATCACCCTCAGTAGGCATGCACAGTAAATCAGGTGTTTGCTACTGAAGAAGTACTGGGCGAGGCTCCTCCTTCACTACTGCAGTGCTGTGCAAGCACAGCTTTTGGCGTGAAATGACTAAAACCCAGGCTCTCTTATTCATTAAATTTGATCAGCCTACCACATTCAGTAAGACTATGAAAGACTCAACTGTAAAAGGTGACAATTCTTGAGAGCCCTCAGATTTCAGAATTGTCATACTGAGTTGCATATTGAGCTGCCAGTTTGGATGTTTCAAATTCTTTCTGCTTCCTATTCAGTGCTGGTGTAGAAGTACCCTGAGGGAGCACCTTATCAAAGGGGGCAGAGTTAAATAAGCAGCGAAATGCTTGGCTTTTATTTCTCAAACCTGATCTGTTTCTGCTTTCAGCCTGATAGAGCTGCTTTAGATTTTTCTTTTATCTTTAAATTAGCCCCCCATCTTAAAATATCTGTTGTGATGTTCAAGTATTAAAACACAAAGAGACGAAAAAAAGCAGTATTTTGTGTTTATGTATAAATACCTGACTGCAAATTATCTGAATATTTTGCTATTCTGTATTATGGCTGTGAAATTTTTAGGAGCTCTTTAGGTGCTATTTAATATAATAGCTGATGGGATGGAAAATAGCTCTTTGGGAGGTGGAAACAAGAATTATGCCAGCTTTCTGTTGATGAGAACGCGTCTTGTCATTATCAACATATCTGAAGAAGGATGTAATATGCTTTTATTATCTACAGGCTCTACAGGGCTCAGGCTTTCGGCTTAAACATGGGGAGGAAGTAGATTGTACTCTTTGATCTGGACACCAGTGTTAGAGCCCTTGAATCACTTGTTTCTTTTAAATTTCCAAAATTTTCAGTGAGAACACATCTTCAAGAGCAAAACCCATTATGAGTCACTGACAAAAGGAGCTGCCAAAACAAATAGTTGATACTGCCTAGCAAAAGCTGATAGTTTTGCAGCCACCCTTGGAGTTTGTGCCGAAGCATTTCTGAAATTAACAAATCCAGTGCAATTTTTGTAAATTTTTTTAATGGTAGTTGAAGCTGCAAAGCCCCAATATTTTTGGTGTGCCTTAATTTTAATGCTTGGCAGTTCAGCAATTTTCCCCCTGTTCTGCTTTTCATGTTGGAGCAGGGGACATGAGCAAGCACGTAGGTTTAGGGGCATTTCTACTTGCCAACAGCTAGAGGCAGAGGTAGCTTGGACATAATCTGAGATGTGCACTTTCACTGACTGTATGGAAGTACGCTTTGTGTTACTGAATAGAGAAGTCAAGTTGTTGCCCTGAAGCTAAATGTTCAGCCTTTTACCTTTAACTGGTTTTGATATGAAAGGGAGTATTGAGAGTAGAAGCTTCCTCTGCTGCTGTCTTACTGTATTTTTATTGTAACTTTTCTGTAATAGGTCTGAGATGTTCTGTTGGATATAATTCTTAAGACTAATATGGAACTCACAAAATACGCATTTTTAAATGGTTGTTTTAAAGATCTCTGCCTGCACTTACATTTTTAATTCCCAACATTAACATTTCACAATGATGAAAGTTTTCCTTTTTCAGACTGTTTCTCAAACCTTTGGTTCTGCAATTCCTGTCATGACTCTTACTTACGTGTGAGACACGCATGATATCAAAGTTCCCGTTGAATTGCATTATAGCTATTCTTTATGTATTCTCAGAGATCCAGAAATTATAAGGTACCTATTAAGCCATAGACTTTAATACGTAATCACTTGCAATGATTTTTCTCACTTTCATCTTCAGAGTGGCTTAAATGATCACTCTAAAATGCTGACTTCTGTAATTCTGGGTTGATATCCTGCCACAGGGTGAAGAGAATAGAGGAGTGGAGGTTGGGCAGAAAAACTGAAGCTCTGAACTGCACTCTGATGCAGACTCAGGGAAGTAATGCCTCTCTGAACCCCTCTGTTCTATTTTTGTTTTTCAAGTAATTTTAGAGGGTGTTTTAGCTACTTGGGTGTACCTTCAAGGGAGCTGTCATTTATTGTATCTGAGGAAAGATGCCATCTCTCTTTCTGTTTTCTCCCTCAAATAAATGTGTGACACTGAGTAATTTGTTGGCATGTCATGCTGTGAGAGTGACCTGACATCAAAAGGGAGAGGCTTTCATGGAATTTTTTTAAATAGTTTTAAGCTACATTATCTCTCTTCTTGCAATGGTAAATTCAATTCATCTAGTCTCAGAAAATAGTGTGGGTTTATAGTATGTTGTCTTCAGCAGGAACAGGGTCTTCATAATTGCTTTTCTTGCTTGTGGTATGACTGTTTTTCAATGTGAACGTAACTACTCTTTGCGTTCTGCTGGTGGTTTATCATAAAGGACTACCTAGTACCGAGTTTGTGTGTTTGGGTACTGAGATTCTCTCAAACCAGAATATTTTAAATTTGCTTTATCTTTGGCAGGTCTGCATTACAGTTTTGGTGTTTCTAACATGCACAAGATGGTTTCAAGTTGGTATGTGGCTGCCTTATCTCCAGAGATTGAGAAATAAATTGGGACCAAATTGCGATTTGTCTTCTAAGTTTGCCCAGACCAGCACTACTTTGCCAGCATAGCATGGCGCTTCATATTGCTCTAGCGTGGTGTTATTGGCCAGCTGGAGCTTTCCACCTCTGCCGCAGAGGTTGCAGCACTCACCTCATCACGTTGCACAGTGGGAGATACTGTTGCTTATCAGAGTCTGTCTTCCCTCTGTTTTACGTCCATCTCTCTGGGGTGATGTGGTGCAGCACAGACCTCTGTAGTTTCACTTTCTTAAAAGAAATTGTGGCCTTTTAAATTCTTCTACTTCAAACCCCAAACCATTTCTGATGGGCAGTGACTGTGGTGACAGCTCAGCGCAGGTGAACGCTCTGGAAATTTGTGGCACTCTCTGATTCTGGCCTCAGACTGCTTTAAGTGTGGGTTAATGTCTTGCGTCAATTGAAACCTCCAATTTATGCCACTGATTTTGAGTTCAGTTTTCTTGTACCTCAGGTCTGACACATTTGAGAGGTCAGCATTGCTATCCTTGTTTTACAGTTGGAAGACGTCAGGCAGGTTGCTTGGGGAGTTGCATGGTAGTCCATCGGTGGCTTCAGAGCCTCTGGCCTTAGATGAGGAAAGAACAGAAAAATTGTTTGGGGCATATAGGATGATACAGTGGGTAGAGAAAAGTGAATCAGAGTCCAATGAAATGGAGGAAAAGACTTCAACAGGATTGATGAATAGATGTCCATTGGGGGTTACACCAGAATGACAGAACTGTAAAGGTAATGTCACATCAAAATACAGTTGTATAAACTGTAGTTCCTAATCTTTACCTCATTATGCATATTTGCATAAAACTTGCCTTTTTGGGTGCTTCATCAGTTTTGAGAACTGAAAAACTGATGCTGTCAGGAATTAAATTATCTAAAGAAAGCACACTTGGCTATGTTTAATTGGGAACTAAAGTTGTGTGTCAAGGGAGTGTATTATTTATGATAGGAAATTACTCTTATGACTCATCAAGTTCCTCTAAACGTAGGGGGCTTCCAAGCCAAATCCACTTCAGGTAGATTTCTTGAAAGACTTGAGTGAAATTAATACAGGAGAACATGTTACTTAACTCTGGAACAAATACTACTTTAAATACAGCTTGCTGTACTCCAGTTACTTAAAAAACATTTAATTCCTAGGCTCTTGGATGATGGTTAAATAGTAGATTGCTGTTAAAATGGGGCAATAAATCCTGATGGGCACATATTCCAAACAAATCTGCTAGGATATGCAAACACACACATATATGTATGTAACGTGTATTTAACATACTGGATTGCTTGTGTTTGTGGTAATTGCAGCTTGCAATTGCTGAATTTGTAAAAAGAAGATATGCAAACACAAGCATAGGCATGCTGATCTACAGAATCTCAGGCAAAAGAGCCTACAGGGCCTTTTATTCTCCATGGGAAAATACCAAATGTGTATTTTCTTTTTTTAAATCAGAATTAAGCTTTGACAATGAAATGCCTCTTCAGTGTGTAAGGCAAAGAAAGGAATATTTAGGGGAAGAAAGAAAACTGCAATGTGCGTAGTTTAGGGAATAAAGAAACAGGACTTATATATGAGAGAGAAGAACTGAGGCTACTTAATTATTGCTTTTAAAAACTATTTTAAAACCCGTGAAAGACTTCTAAGCCCGTTATGCTATGTGGATATCATCTTTTCTGTAAACTAACCATGAATACGGTGCAAATCTGTAAAACCACTGTGCAACCACTGCTAGGCTGCTATCAGTGGGAAGAGTGAGGGAGAAAAGACGATTAAAGTGGCAGTGGTGAAAGCAGCGTGGATTTAACTGACTGCCGGAAGACTATAAAGGATCTAATCAGAGACTCTTTGTATGACCCTACTCCTAAAGAAATAAAACATATGCACATATCTTAGGCCATTGAGATTCAGATGCTCTTTTTAATTCGGGAATAAAATGCTAACATTTCTATTACAAAAGGAGAGCAATGTTCCTACACAGAGAAGATAATAAAAAGGAAACTTACACATTTTAATACATACACACTGAGATTAAAATCTGGCAAGAAACTGACTAACGTGAAGATGTATGTGTGTTAGCTGATTTAGTGGTTAAAGAACTGAACGTTGTGGGGTTTTCTGCAGGCTGCAACCCTTAGTGGTTTTCTACATAGCAAAAGCATACA
>VZSZ01002656.1:63883-77485 GCA_013398815.1 Ibidorhyncha struthersii
TGATCCAGAAGCAGGAATGTGTCTTAATGATGCATGCATCTTTCTGCTGTCTGACTTTTTTTAGCTTTGCAGTTGGAAAATGAAACCCCTTTGTGCTGTTCTTAGTGGAGAAATTTGTTTGCCCTTGAGTTTTAAAGAATATTAGATTCATAAGCTGTACTTAAAGTGTTTGTGTATTTTCAGTAGAATATGTTAAAATTAAAAGCTTAAGAAATTAAGTTTAAAATTGTCTAGAATCATGTTATAGAGAGAACGAGGGTCATGTCTGAAGTTGTAATGTTTGGCTTTGCATAAAACCATAAACCAAGAATACATTGCTTTTATGAAGACAAGCTTTTTAAGCCTCTGAAGAGCTATCGCAATTCCCTGTTTTCAGGAGGAACTTTAACATAGCTGCTACAGACGATTTAGGACAAAGAAAGGTGAGGGAATAGCCAGGAGCTTACAGTGGCAGGATTTCTTAATACTACTCTATTGTCTTCTAGCTATGCAGCCTTTGGGATCCTTTATGGAGGTAACTTGTAAATCAGTTGTTTTTTCCAGTAAAAAAAAAAAAAACAGCAATGTTTGGGTAAAAATCCTGCCTGGATGACTGTCAAATGACAAAGTTGATCGATACCTTTAGGGGGCCAGGACAGAGGTTAATGTTACTAAAACAGAGAAGAGCAAGGAGCAGAGGGAGGAGACCTCCAGAGAAGTGACTATGCAGTGGACTGTAAATGACATTCACCTGAAACAATGATATTTCTCTGGCTGTCCGCGCCTGCACGTTTGTTCATTCCAGCAGGCACTGAAGAAAGGGATGTGGAGCAAACACCAGAGGGACAGCAGGACCACCACAGCCTTCTGATTTTTCAAAAATATTTCTAGTGCGCTATTTCCAGACATCTGAAGTGAAGGGTTAAAGAAGCTCTGAGAAGCTCTCTTCAGGGTAACTATAAAGTAACAACTGGTGTTTTACTAATTCCATGGCAGGCAACTCAGATTCTGCCTATTAAAAGTGAGACCTTTCATGTTGATGCATCTCTTCTTGTCCTAAATTATTTTGATGTAGTATGCAGATTTCCTTAGTGTAAAACTTCAAAGCTATTCAGAAGCACCTCAGTGGCAATGTCTGTTCAGAACAGCAGTTGTAGGCAGCTACTCTAATGCGTGTGTCCATACATCTTCACAGAACTTAAGGGAAACTCAGTGAAATGGTGAAGCAATGTTGAGGCATAAGAACGCAGGCAGGAAATCTGGGAAGAAAGTTAACTTCCTGCAAATTCTGTGCCTTGATCATGGAAGCATGTTTCTGGGTGGTGTAGCCTGATGACACAGTGGCATAGGGACCTCCTGAAGTAATCTGACACAATCAGAATTTGGCAGTTGTCATGCTGGTGAGCCAGCTGTTCAAAACCAACTTGTTTTATTTGCATAGCTGCCAGAGTCCACTGGAGACCTGTGTGTTGGTAAAGGGTACCTGACACTCAGGCTATGAAATACAGAGTAGTGGTGGTAATGTTTTAACTTAGTTGTTAGGGTGTTTTTCTTTAGTTTAGGAACAGTAGAGATTTTCCTGCCAACAATTCCTATTCAATTCCATGTTCATAACTTATTGGGAAGATGGAGTTGCGTAGCTGTCTTTTTAGGTATCATATGGGTCCATTAGCTAAAGAATAAAAGGAAAAATGTTTACTGTAAATAATCTACACTTACTGTTGTGCACCCAGGTTAGAAATTCCCAGCCTGCAGCTCTTTAGAAAACCTCATTTTCTTCTGTATGTTTATTGCTTTTTCTTCTCTTCATTCTGACTATTTTTGTAACTGCCAGTGACTGTAACTCTGTAGCCAACAGCTGATGTTGGCTGTATCTTGTTTTTGATAGAAGCTGACTATACTTGTGGAACTGGGAAGCAGTTGCCCTGAAGTTGCCAATAATGCAGGAACCTGGGGGAGTCTGAGAGACCTCCATGATGCTCAGTGTTGCAACGCCTAAGCTTCCTGTTTTGCTGACTGTTAATGAACATGCTTTGCTATTCTTCCTATCTTAAGAAGCTCCTAAATATGGGCTTGTTCTGACAAGACCATTAGATCTGACACACTAAGAAAGCCACTATATTTCCTGGATTTCTACAGTGGATCCAACTTCAGAATTGCCAGTACTAGACTGAAGCAATGATGTCAAAAAGTATACAAGTAGGAGACACAATAATACAGTAATAGAAATTCTGTTCTCACAGTAATAAATTTATCAGTGATAACTTAATGCAGCAGACCTGCAAGGCAAGGAGGGATAGGCTTGCCACAGAAATGGATTAGTAAGTAGAAAGATTTTTCTGAACATTATGAGGAGCCAACACTGCCTCTAAAAATGATTGTGTGGATGGGGTTTTGATCCTACTCATGAGTCTGGCGGTAAACTCTGAATAATGAATGTACCTGAGACTTCATCCTCAACAAAATTTGTGTGTCGTCTTACTGCAGCTCGTGGAAGAGTAATGTGCTATTGCTACTGCTCCTGAATACTTCTTTTCAGCAGGCCTGTATTTAGAAGAGTAGAATTTGAGAAATAAATGAGGAATATGGGGCATTTTCTGACGATGAAATTTAAATAGTTAACGATTGTTACACTCAAGACCTGTGGAATTGTGGCATGCCTCAGCTAGACTATGCAGAAGTGCCTGTACATGCTTGGAACTGATACTTTCCTTTTGATAGGAGGTTGGACAAGGCAGCCAGGATTCCTTTGTTTTGCCAAGGAAAGCAGAACGCTCCTTGAAAGGTCTTCCTGTTTATGTTTTGTGTTGAACGGAAATAGGTAGAAATACAGTGCTTGACTAGAAGTTTTCCCTTAGAATGGCCTTTTTTCTACACTGTCTGTCTTTTGAGCCTGCAGATTTGCAATGGCACACCATGCTGCTTTTCCTTTGCCTCCATGTTTCTCTTGGGACTTGTTAATTAGCTCTTGAACAACTTCCCTTCCATCTTTTGGGGCTATTTGCCACACTTTGGGCACAGGCTTTTGTGTTGCTGCTCTGTGTCAGATACTATTCTGAATATGTCAAAGCTGACCAGAAAGCTATTTTAAGTCTGAGCACAGCTGTTGATTTGAAAATTTAAGAATTGCTGACAGAGTACTCTTCCAAAGATGCTATGCTACGTGTGGACTTCACATCTAACCATCCCTAAGATATCTACTGGACCGTCTAGTGGTTGCTCAGTTGTCTCAGATGCTTGTTGTATTATCTTTTTTTTTTTTTGTGTATAGTACCGTTATTTCCATGTCCACTAGTGGGATCAGCTTTCAAATGCATAACTATTTTTCATAGTATGCAAAGAGTATGGGAGGGTGTTCCTTCTTCCCTTGTAAAGGTTGTAACTATTTTTTGCTTCGATGCTTCAAAAGCAAACAAAGACAGACTACGTCATAATGTATTTTGGGATGTACTTGCCTAAAATGAACTGGATTAACAGATTTCTAATGCTGACAGTCAAATTTGAGAGCTTTGCAGAAGTCCTCACGAGAGCAGGAAGTGGGATGGCCACTGAATCAAATTCATGATTCCATATTTATGAATGCTTCTGCCCACTGCAAAACAAGGTACCCAAGGCTGTGTGATGGTGCTCATATGGTGATGGGGTAACTGGTCAGGATGTGTTTGGAGCAGCAAGAAGAAACCAGAGATAATGAAGAGTTCACACAGGTGACATAACTTAGCAAGGAAATGCCAATGGGAAGACTGCCAGAAAGGTCAGCAGTAAGGAGTATGTCTCATGGACCTGACACACACAAAACTATAATGGGATTACTTCCCTTAGAAAGGATTTGTACAAAAATAAAAAAGTATCTTTATTGAGAGCAAGTTCATTTTGATAAAACTTAACTGGGAAGTAAGTAGTACAGTACACCACTAGGAAACCAGGTGAACATTTAGGTATTTAATTGTATATGAATATAAACAAACAAGAAGCTGATGCTATTTGGGCAAACTAATGCCAAGCTTCTAAGATGACATTCACAGAGGTATTTAAAAGCTGATGAATTCACTGTGTCTGTTTGTTGACTCTTGAGGATATTATTATTAAATATTTCGGCTTTGCTTTTGCCTGAAGCACAAGTACTAGAGCTTCCACCTGTGAATCCTGCTGCTAAAAAATATCTGTTCTATAACTCCTGAAGATCCATCTTCTGCCAGTAAGGGAATTACTATGAGTTGCATGCAGAGGTTTTCTGAAAATACCAGGTATGCCCTGATATATTGTCATAGTCAAAGGTGAATCACAATGTGCAGTACCAAACTGCTGCTTGTGAGCACATATGACAATGCATTTACAGCTGTTGTCTTCACAGCAGTAGATATTTTAACTAGTTGGTCCAGAGAAAGTGTTAGACTTAATAAGTGATTGGGGTTTTTTTATGGTGAGGGTGACTGAGGGTCCTGCATGTGGCAGTGGCTATTACCTGTTTGGAGGTAATATTTCAGCTTATTTTTTGTTCTTGTACTTTTCTGTAATGCAGTCTGGTATGCGCGTATCATTCTGATTTAGATATACAGAGTGTAAATAGGAGTACAGAAGGCTTCTGGGTAATGTATCTTATGCAACATGTATGCTTCCATAAAGATGGAAATGTGTGCAGATGCTTGCATATGCAGGATATAACAAACCTATTTATATTAGCCAGCTAGCTCTAGGAAGTCTTACCTCTACAGGATTTGCGAGCATGAAATATAATTTCTTAACAAAAGAATTTCAGTATGCGGTCTACTTAAGGACACCTGAAACTTTTGTTTGTGTTGTAGCTGGGCGAGAGTGACATTCATTTAGCTGAGCAGGAGGGGCTACATGGTGCAATCCTGACACAAGTCCTCTGGAGAACTACAGCTCTCGTAGTGCCAGCTGACCTTTCAAGTATTTCCTGTGTTCTTGTTGGAAAAGGTCAGCGAGTGAAAGGAAAGAGAGCTTCACGTGGTGCAGTTTGCAGTGTGTTGTTATCAGGACTTTGCGATTTTCTTTTTAAAAAAGCTATTTAGAAATTTCTATAGTTTGTATTGTGGTGTATCTTCGCATCAGTTGTTTATACCTTTTAACATTATGATTTTGATGAGTGGGGAGAATATACTGCATCTGTATTACAGCAAGGTCAATTCCAGCCTGCTCTACATTTTTCCTCTTCATTACCAGCTGAAGTTAGACACTTTGAAAATAATCTAGGTGACAAGAGATCTCTGGATGCCATCTAGTGCAATGCACTTACTCAAAGCAGAACAAACTAGACTGGCTTTTGCACGGCCATGTCCAGTTGTGTTCTGGGAATTTCCAAGGATGACGTCCAGATTCATTGGGTTCTTGGTCCAGTGTTTGAGNAATAATAATAATAATAATAATAATAATAATAATAATAATAATAATAATAATAAAATGCTAAGTTCTGATTTTTGCTGAGATACCACAAGCCAGTATCACAGACTTGTTCCTTTCATCATGATCTGCTGTGTCTTTATCATTGATGAATTACCAGTTACTCTACAATCAGACAGCATAGTCTGTCTAAAGATGTTAAAGAAGTAGAAAAACAGTATTATTATCATAGATAACTGTTTCGGGTTTTAAATTATGTTAAAGAGGCATTAATCACCAAAAGTAATGAAAATAAACTTACTGGAAAGAGAGGTTAGTTTGTGGTATAACATGACAGCCAAGTTACAAGTTGTAAATGTCATCTTAAAATTGTGCTAATGTGTATTTTGAAAGGACAGTACTTACTGGCTATCCTAAGGAATGGATTCTGATTTACAATGTGACTTAGTCAGTTTAAGCATCTGGAATGGAACAAGTTCCCTTCAGTGTGTGAGCAAAACATGTCTTAGATGACCTGTTGTCTTTCAGAGTCGTTTGACCTCATCTGGCAAATTTTCCTGTTTATTTAGAAAACATAGGCTACAATTGCCAGTTTTGTCATGTGAGACAGACAAACAGATCAAAAAGCACACATGTCAAAAGCTTCAAGAAGGTGCTGAATTTGCTAAAAGCAAAGGAGCTGTTTGAGATAGCAATATGCAATCCAGTTTGAGGATTTACAAAATAGATTAATTTGATGTGAAGTTGTACTTAAAATCAGGCTGGAAGATTTGATGAAGTCAGCTTCTCTGCCACTTTAGATTCTTTCATTTTCCCTTTACTCTTCTCTTTTTCTAAATAAGAATGGAACTGCTACTGAAATATGGTGGTTTAAAGGGAGCGGGTAGCATTGTAATTTATCTTGCATAGTATCTTAGCTGTGTTTCTTCTGTATGGTAGACCTCTTGACATAAGGCATTTGAAACTTAAAGGTCTAGTTCTTCATCCTTGCTTCTTCAGAGTGTATGTGCTTTCCTGCAGTTCAATAAAGTCAGTGTCTCTTTATGGTTCAAAAATTAAATGTTGAAAGTTTAAACATACAGTAGTGCCTGACTCGAATTTTAACATTACTGTGGATGGTGTTTCTTTAGTTTCATCAACTTTCATATAGTACTTGCATATTGTATAAATGTTGGAATTGGCAGTGTAAGCTCATGGGTTTAAAAAGCTGGAAAAAAAAAAGGAGAGTACCGCAATATTCAGGGTAAGGTTTAGGAGGTGTGCAGCCTTTCTTCAAAAATATCATACTGGCTATATTGTATATATCCAGCCATTGGTTTCACAGTACTAGTTTGCTACATAATCATCCAGTTGCTAGAGGTGGGAGTGTATTAGCATTCCAGCTTTATATGTGTACATGGTTTTTGTTGTTTTTAACATGAATCTCTAGGTTCCTAATTAGGGAGGAAAGTGTGGAGAAATGCATCTTAAACACACAATGCACAAAAACAAATACAAGGGACACCCTTGCCTCTGCAGCCCCTCCATGCAGGGTTTGATGAAAGACACTATTTAAGACCTTTTTAGGTAATTTTGGTGGGTCGATATTGAGAACCCAGGCACATCGCTCAGACCACAGCTTGTCTTGAGACACAGCTAGCCATCCTGTGCACATCAGACTATTTTGGGAGCAGAACAGCATGTATGTGGGAGTACAGAAAGCCACATCTACGGGGTGATCTGATACTTCCTATTCTGAACAAGTACGTAGCTCTTCCTATGTGCTAATGTGTGGAGGATAGCTGGGTGGCACAGCACAGGGACTTCTTTGCTGCTGGTGCTCTTTTCAGAGCAGATATAAAAAGTAGGAGAGATCAAATAAGGAAAATAAAATAAAGGGTGTTTTCTGTCTTTCAGTTTCTCCTGTAGCCATCCAAATCCCCATCCTGAAATGGCTGACTATCTTGTCTTTCATTAAATCCTTTCCTTAGATTTCTATCTTAGTTTTATCTTTGGCGTGCACTGCTTTTGAAGTTTCAGCAGAGTTCTGGAATACACAGCTAGCAAACAGCTCTATTTCAACAGAGTTATATCATCGAAAAGTTTAATAGATCACTTTGTCCTCAGGAAAAAGTTACAAAATACCTATCTTGACTGGTGGTGAAGGTCCCAGAGAGTAAGTTAGCAGATTTAAAGAGCTTGCTTTTTGCATTGGGTTATCCTGAAATTAACACCAGAATGGATGATAACACAAGTTCTCCAAAAAAGGGTTGCTGTTTGAGGGTTATTTGTGAAACAAGGTCAAACACAATAGCTGTGAGCCTCCATATAAATCTGATAGTTCTTATTAAAAAAAAAATAACATAGCAAATCACATACTTTCTGTCTTGATGGTGCATCTGTATGGTGTTGGATGTATGAGCAGACTAGCTCCTAATCATGAACACAAATGTGCTAGGCAGGTACAGAGGAGAACCAGGAGTGTATCCCTTGTTTGCATTTGTCTTATCTGCCATAAGAACAGCATTTGTGGTGGCTCTACTGGGATTTATTTTATTTTAGGGGACTTTGGGATTTGGATTGTTTTAGTCTGGAAAGATGTTTTAACTTTAGATCTCTTAGTGCAGCAAAGGATTAGATGATGTGGTTAAAATTTACTATACTTCATTATGTTCGAATTACCATGCTGTTCTTTAAAAGTCAAGCTTGCAAAGAGCTATCATAGAGAGTTAATTGCTTCTTACTGTATTTGTTGCCATTTTAATCACTGAGATAGCAGTGACCGAGCAGTCTAAAAAACTGACCGTCATGTTGTGGAGACAAGTTTAAAAGCAGGGTAACTTTCTAGTGTTTATAAATTCACAGTCATCTTTCTGCTTTGAAAAGAGCAAAATTTTTGGAGGTAATAAGCGTAAGTGGTCATTCTCTGACTACAGAAACTCTTTCTGCAAAGCGGAACTCTTTATAGTGTTCAGATGGATCATTCGCTTGCTGTTCACCAGGAAGAGTTTCCTAGTAGGGAGTTAGCAAGTAAACTTATTAAGTCTTGACTTAGGCTTCAGAGAGGAATTAAATGTTCTTTAGTTATCTTCTTGCCAAGAGAGCTAAGACTGTTTTATGACAGTAATCATTTAAGAAAATGGAAAAACTATTTTTTCTCCTAGCTAAATTACTGAGTCTGCAAGCCAGCAGTAAGCATTGCTGACTTGATGAAGGAATCCCAGCAGGTGAATGGGGCCCACTGAAGCCTCAAATGCTGCTGCAATAGCCCACTCTAATGTGGAATATTACGAGTACCTTGATTTACACAATCTGCACTCCTTTTAAAGAATTAATTTAAAAAAAAAAATCTGAAATTACAGAAGAGACAGATACAAGACTGGAAAAAGAGTCTCGGGAAGTTGATGCTTTTACCGTTCATCAGATGAGGTGTTTTGGTTTTCCCTGGTTATGTATCAAGGCTGTTTTGAAGTTAAAATACAAAAGATGTTTCTCATCATTTTGTTCAGAAAGGGAGACTATAAAGCGTAGGGATTATGCCTCAGTAAATGTCAGTGCTTAGATTTTCTGTGTGTGAGTCTTTGTGGCAAGCTTACAAACTTTGCATTGAAATAACAGCACAGCCTGTCATGAAAAATAATAAAGTTTTGCAGAATAAGGAGAAATGATGACAAATTTGAACCAAAGTTCCTCTTCCACAGATAGTTAGGATGAAAGACAAAAAGAAATGTGTCAAAAAAAAAAAGGAAGGTGCATCACTTCCTATTTTCTATATGGATCACTTCATATTGATTTGGTTCTGGTTGGAAACATGTTGCACAAGATTATGCTACATAGATCAGATGAGCATGTTATTTCTTTTCCAATTTAGTTTACTGTGCGCTACGCTTTTTGGAACAGATAAATATGAAGTGACAGAAAAATGCCTTAAAATGCAATATATGATATATTAATACATATTGTTATACAATACATAAATATATTACATGTAATATTTTTACTGCATATAAAATAAGACAAAACTATATATATGGAGGTGCAGTCATGAAAAATGACACTTGTTTTGGTAAATGTTACTAAGTTAGCAGTAGGAAAGTGTCATCCTTGCCTTGAGGTAGCTTGATGATACTAATAAATAATAATAAAATGTTCTTCTCAATAGAAAAGCAACTTGTATCTGTGTTAGTTTTAGAGAAGAATGATCAAAACAAAGATTTACTACTTGTGACTTGAATACCAAAATTTAATGTGAGATGCAAAGTTCCAGTCTGCCCCTGCCACTAATTTGTTGCTAGTGTAGATGCGTTCAATCTGTTCCTTTTAGTAGACTCACATTGAGGGCAGCAGGTATTCTGTTGCCTGGTTTCTTACAGCCTAGTTGACTGAGATCCTAAGGTATAAAAAGCCAGAACCACATACAGCTGGGTAAAGAGTATTGCCGTGTGAGAGAAAGAGTTGGAAGTTTTTCTTGTGTGTAAAGTGGAGATAAATTAAATGGTAGGTGGTAGGAGAAAAGTGCCATATGTGGGAATTTTAATAAAGAAGCATTGTTTTCAGAAACTACATGTTCTCAATATGGCAATAACTTATCATCCCCTCTGAATTTCTTCAGTGTCCATCATGTATCACTTTATGCTTAGAAAGCACGTTCCTTATCTGCACCCTCAATGCCACTTCCATTCAAGGGCTAACGGGCTAAGATGGAGCCTTCTGCAGGTCAAATCCATGTAGGCTTTTGTGTTGCAGGGTCCTTTGAAGTGTTATGTCACTTATATATCGCTCATACTTGGATATGGGGTATGTATCTAGCAGCTGTCTCAAAATCTGGTGTAGATTTAGCAGAACATGCTTTCTGCCAGCCAAACAGAAGAGATTTGTTTGCTTTGATCCCCGGCATATGTAGGTTCATACTTGACTTTGGGATACTTTCTGTGATATTCTCTTTGACTTCACTTGCAACTTCTACTTTTAGCAGCTTCCAGAAAAATAATTATCAGCCTGCTAGGATCTAAGTGACTATCCATGTTTTCTGATATATTTGAGACCTTGATATTACTTTGCATGTCTTGTCTTTTTCTTTTTTTGAGAGAGCCTGTCTGAAGTGCAGAAAAGGATGCATAACTGAGCAAAGGAGAAAAATTTCCAAAACTTTTCTTTTTTATATGTATATATACAGGCAGAGAACTTGTCTAATTCAGAACTGTTGCCATCACTATGAAGTGGCTTGAGCTAGAGAAGCACAGCCTACCCTCTGGACAAAATTTGGAGATAGTCAGAAAAGATCACTTATTCCCTGCAAGCCAAAAATAGAAGGGAATAAAAAGGAAATTTTACATGCCTCTGAACCCATCAGTGGGTGGCAATTATTTGTTTAAAGAAACAAATTACAGTTTTGAATTTCTTGCAATAAGTAGTTTTTTGAACTATGAAAGTGGTGTTTCAGTAAAATGCTTGTGGCTTTGCTGAAGGGCAGGTTGAATACACGGTTTAATTTTTTAAACAAGTTTAAAACTGTTTATCAAAAGTTTCAAGAAACTTGCCAGGTTAAAATAATTTCTGTGTGATGCAACAGTTGGTGGCTTTCTTAATTCTTGTACTTCAATAGAGATGCCACTCGGGGTGCAGAGCACCACTTGCAGATTAAGAATAAAAGAGGTATCAGTTCTTTACTTCATTGCTGGTAACCAGTGTGATCCAGTTTCATTGTATCTAGTATATATTCAAAGCAAAGCTTCTGAGATGGGTCCTCAGACTGCTTCCATTCCTCTCAAACACTTAACACAACCTGCATCTCTTCTACTTCTGTTTAAAGATTATTTATTCTTTTTGTGGTGTGAAGATTAACTGGTGTGTACTTTGCAATCCGAATTCTGCAGATTTTTGTCAAGGGAACAAACTGAGTAAATCCATTAAATGATAACATTTCATATTCCACTTCCAAGATCCCTTTACAAGTCTTTTCCTCTCATCTCACCTCTGTTGTGCTCCTTGCCACCCCACCCCCGCTTAGAAAAGCTGGAAGTGCCTTGGTACAAGGCAAGGGGGAAAATAAAAGTCAAATACTACAATTCAGATTTTATGGGTTTTTTTTGGTCATTGATACCAAACCTTTCAGTGATTTGACCCAAACTAACAAGAAAGATTTGGTATGTTATGGAGTTTGGGGCATGGGTGAAGGCTAGCGGGGATTCGTTTTTGCTGACCTCTGTCAGGTCAGGCGCATGACTTGCACTAGGAACAAGAACGGAAAGACACAAGTGATACGCAGAGAGAAATGAGCATAATTGTACAAGTCATTTCTTCTTAAGTAAGACATGAATGTGCTGCTTCTCAGCTTATTTCAAATTAAATATACAAAATTTACCAAAGAAACAATCTGTGTGTTAATTCTTATTGTTTATGGAACAATGGTATTGCATGTATTCTACAGGTACAGAGCCTCAGAAAATAAAACTTCACAATAAAATCCTGGCAAAGCTCATGTTTATGGTGTCCTCTGTTATAGCTTTGTAACTTTTTCAGGCATGCTGCCCCTACTCCTGTCTCCTGTGTTACATTCCTTGAAAAGAGGTGACTTTTTACAGCACTCCCCATGTCCCTTTGGTCATGCTAACTGGTCGTTTTGGTTCTGGCTGAGGCTGTGTTCACAGAAATGGCACATCCTAGTAGGAGCAGCTATGTAGCAGAGCAGAACAGTTGGTGTTGGGGAACCTCCTCTTTTGTGGTCAGCTTCAGGCTGGCTCACTGGGTCTATTGGCCTTAATGTCCGTTACCAATGGGAGTGCGTCAGCTAATCTTCCAGTTCAGCTTTACCCAAAAAAAGTCTACTTTGTACACTCCAAGATTACCTTGAAATAAAAATTGAAGCATGGTAAATGGGGACTGGCAAAGTTCCTTCAAAAGCATGCTCATGATCCAAGCTAAAACACTAATATAAATGCAAACTGTGTGCTTCTGCAGAAAAAAAAAAATAAACCAAACCAAAACAAAAAAACACAATGTTTGATTTGCTTTCAGAGTGAACTACTTTGGGGTCTTAATATAACAGAGCATTTAAATACTGTTCCATTGCTTCAAGGAGGTCACATCTATGAGCACGTGCCAGGGTGTAACTGGCCAATGGCCTCTGATAAGAAACTCAAGATGAGAAGCAGGGTTTGATGGTGAGTCAGTTTAACTAGTGGTTACTAGTTGACTAGCTGATGATTAGCAGAGAATCATTTACAGTCATTCACAGGATCCCGCATTCTAATACTGTTACTGGCATGCCAGGGACCTTAGCAACAAGTAAAGGAGGAAAATAAGTTGAGTTGCCCAAAGAAAGAGTTTGGTTGTTTGCAAAACAAATAAAAAATTCCAAAAGCTTTGAGATTGTCTACATGTTCTCTGCATCAAAGCCCTGCATTTCAAAACTACACCAAAACCAAGAAATCATGGATGTATTGTTCAGACATATAAATGAATCTGACTCTGGCTCTTACATTTTTTTAAAAGGGGGAGAGGGGCAACTACTGCAGACTTGAACAATTTTAAGTGTTTTAATTTCAGTATTTCATGCAGCGCTCTAGAGCTTCTTTCTGTGTTGTAGTCACACTATTACAGTACTATATGTTGTAAATACAGCGATGTACATTTAAAAGAATCATTGCACCTAGTGGAGATGCTTCTCCTCCTGAACATGACAGAGGAGCAGTTCTTATCCAGTGGAAGCATAAACCTGGTGTGGGGTCTCTCCCCTGAAGTTAGTCACACATGCTTTACTAGCTGATATCATGCATAACTTAAGAAATCATTTGCTATGTGTATAAGTGAGCTTGACATCCAGGTTGAAATATTAATGCATTGGTGGGACATGGTAATAGATTCTGTTGTGGCTATTTATGGCTTTATGAACTGTACTAATGTTTTCTGTAATTGAGACATTTCGGTTAATTTCCATAAACATTTTCTTTGTGAAAGCCCTCAAACTACATGAAGATATTTTTATAGCTATGATTATTTTACTTGGTTGATCTTGTCAAATTTGTTGGGAGAATTCACTAATAGCTTTGGCATAGATTGGGTCATTTTGTTTTGTTTTTTCTATGGGAGTGTTTTATGTGTTTCTCCTCACCTCAGCTATTAACATGATGCAGTAAGGTACTGAAACCTAGTGAAATCTGGTTTTAATAATAGGGAAAAGGTACAGGATAGGATTAAATGTGTTTTGTACTTGCTGGCTAAACCCCATGATGTAGTCTCACAGAATCACAGAATAGTCAGTGTTGGAAGGGACCTCTG
>VZSZ01002660.1:0-30651 GCA_013398815.1 Ibidorhyncha struthersii
CGGGAGAAAGCTGATGTTTGGGAAAAGTCCCCCGTTTTTGTGACACCCCCACCCCCTCCCCAAGCGGGGAAGGATGTAATTTTGCCGTCTTAAGTTGAATGCTTCCCCAACGTAACTTATTACAATAGCTTTGGTTGTACGGTGTCATGGTAAGTGAATTCTGCAGCCCGGTTTGGAAAATAAACGTTTGATAAATTCTAATTAGAAGGAAGAATTCGGGAGCCTCTTTTTTTTCCTTGTTGTCTCTAAATAGGTTTGTTGACAACGACTGCATTTTTTTTAATCATAGGAAGGGTTTTTTTCCTTGATGAAACTTCATGTGTTGCTTTGAGGATTTAAACTAGTGGTTATAGTTGCCCGATCGGCGTACGTATTTTGAAAGCAGTGTAAATATGGAAGTGAAAATTGAGGGTCAGAGCGTTTGACAGTCATGCACCGACCGTGTCCCAGCCTCTGCTGAGGAGGAAGTTAATCAGACGAGTACAAAAGCAGCAAGAGCAGCCAGAGGCAGATCCAGAAGGATGACACCTGGAATTGTCAGAAAACCTTCCTTTGCCCCATCCTTTTAGTTTTAAAATACTAACAAAAAAATATTAAAAATTAAAAAAATAAAATTACTGACTGGATATCCTGTGCCTTCTGTGCTTCTCTTTCAGTTCTTTCATGCTTCACAGTTCTTCCCCCCCATCTTACTTTTCCTTCTCCTCCCCTATTCCTTCCTTGTTTAATTTCATTAGACTCATGGGCACGCAGCGCCATAGCTGTGAAAAGTCGTTCTGCTTGTTCTCGTATGCAGTTTCTATTTATTCATATTGTAGGTCTTGTGGTTTGTGAGGCAAGGTTTGGTGTAACCCTTACTGGCTTACTTTGCAGGGAGTTCACTGCTGCTAAAAAAAAATAGGTTGGGCTTCTTTTCAAATGTTTTTCATCTATGAATAGTATTTTATATGACAAATTATTAAACTGTTTAAATTATGTTATTGTCATGGTGTAAGGAAAGGAGATTGTGCAAAATACTGTCATAAAAATCTGTAGATACATCCCAGGATGTTGCCCACGCTTCTGAAAAAGAATTTATTCTGAAGTTAAGTGTATATTTTGGTGTATGGGAATGGACTTGTTTCACTTCACAACAAATCTCATGCGTTAGAGGTAGATTTTTTTTTTTTTTTNCTGTTTTTTAAATTTGTCTTTTTACAACTGTTTTTATTCTTCAGATGTAAGTATTTCTCAGTGATACAGCGTCTTTTTGAGCTCCTGAAGCTTCTTGAAGTAGTGCCAGAGACGGATTTCAGTGATTAGAACGTGAATAAGTATAGCAGTAGGAAGACGAAGTGACTATCGGCAGACAGATAGTGAAGCTGTGTTTTGTGCAGAAAGCGTACTGGGATCATTTTCGTGCAGTTGTATGAATTTTTTTCAAAGTTGACTGGAACAGTGTGTCCTTTTGAAATCTTTTGTGTGTCATGTAAGGAAACTGGCCTTACTACCAGCAGTTAATCGGGTTAATGGGCAGCTAGAGTTTGGAGCTGTGGCAGTGATGGTACGCTTCTTATTTGCACTATGTGACTTAATTTTCTTCCATGGAGGTTCTGACTTGGACTCCCAGAGAAATGCTCTTCAGTGGCAATGCTTGCAATTACCTTTCAGAATCTATTTTAAAAGATCATCTATTTGTTCCTTATTAGCAACAAAAACTGAGTTAGTTAATCTAATGGTGTCCTGTAAGATGCTGATTAGACTAGATGAGGGGTTAGGAGTTACCTTCTGCCTCTTTTATATCTATTTCCTTTTTCCTTCTACTTTTTTCCTCTTGGCTTTTTTTCTGGTATACATAGGGTTAGTTTTTTTTGCTTACATTTACACGGATAGGCTTGAATCCCTCCTCTCCCAAGAACTTCAAGTTACGTTTCTAGTCTTCCAGTTCAACATTATGCTGAGTTATGTATTAATACTGTCCATTTCCATTTGATCTGAATCTGGAAGCAACACACATTCTATGGAAATGGGCCATAATAGTCTAAATGCCTTTATCATATTCTCTGTAATCCCTCTGTAGTACTTGCTCATCTTAGAAAAAGCAATGACGTCAGTCTTTGAAAAATAAACTGTTTTGAATTATTGACTGGCGAACACGCATTCAGCAACTGAGATGAATACATGTGTGTCTGCTGACCAGAAGCCAGATTAAAATGAACTAAATCCCTCAGTAAATGGATCAAGGAGCCAAGAAGTTTATTCTCTGAAATGATGTCATAGCAGAGTGCGCAGAGAGGGTATGGAGAGGAACAACTGGCTGTGATTGATTTACACACTATTTAATAGAAATTGAAGCTATCCTTACATAAATTTATATTCTATATATAAATTGTATGTATTTTTTTCTTTCTTAAAACTTGGGAAGTGTTATGGCTTTATAGTAAAGCATTCTGACAAGAAAAGTGCATCAAAATCTTCCAAAGTTTTCAGAAACATAGAATTGTAACACAAGGCTTATAAATCCAGTGGGCTTCATTCACGCTGTGAAAGCATTGAGGACACTGTGACCATAACTGGTTAAATTTGTGCTCTAGATTTACTGCCTGATGTTTTCAGATAGTGAGTTGGGATTGTTGGTAACACTTATCTGGCAATTGAAATGATTTTTCTCAGTCATCTCAAAACACAAATCAAAAGTGTTGATCAAGGAAACTAATGAATTTATCGTGAAGTAAACACTCTTAAATCATGTCAGCGTATTAGTTAGACATTTTAGAAATGTATACAAGATTAGCTTAATTTAATTAGCCAAGAAAGCATTAGCAGTGCCTTAAGAGCTACTTGAGAGCACTGTGATAATTGTAACGCGCCATCCTAGCTAAAAGTAGTGCTGCCAACATCGTTGAACTTGCTCGGTGGCAACCCAGAGCTCTCCATTGTACTTAATTGCTCATAGGAGCAAACGCAGCCTCGAGGACTGACGGGGAGTGCCGTAGTGTGGGAAGGTATAAAGCTAAGCAGCATTTTTGTGCTTTGTAACCCCAATATATTTCAGTGTCTCTTACTGTAATTTCTCAGTCTGTAACAATAAATAATTTTTTTAAAAAAATTATGATTTCTGGGTGGTAATGCAGCTTTTGTAGAGTCAGTTTATTGCTGTGTTTTACTTCTTAAAAAGTCTTTAATGGTCAGCTATTGAAAACACAGAAAATGACTTTATTTATCATTTATCTTAAAATAGCTTTAATATTCTTAAACTAGCTTTAAACATACCCCTTAGAACTTTCTAAAAACAAAATTTTCCCTTATGAAAGAGCCTGATTCAGATCAGCATATTTTCTTTGTCTTCTTTGCAAAGTGTCTTGCAGTGTTCTGGATATTCTGCGGTTGGGAATAAAGCTATAGAAAAAGTTAGAATTTTCTCCTTATGGTGGAAAAATTACACTTGCTTGCCACCCTCTCATAAATCTCTTAAGGGGGAAAAAAAATCCTGTCAAATATCTGTGTGTTTAAAGAACTGCATTGTCTTACTGTTTGAGTGTACAGTAACATCAATAAAGGTGCTGAGGCTAACGCTTTTACAGGTCTTTGAAATACACCCTGAAATACAGAGCCCTGTGAAGTTATTCCAAACAATTTCATTTAAAGGAAGATTCCCAAGAAAGCTCATCTTTTCAGTGCGTAATAAAATGTCGAGTTCTTTCTGGTCTAGTGGACTGCTGCTCTTTTGGGACTTAGCAGGAGAAAATCAGTGATCTAAAACGAATCGCGCAGTGTGTTCCTTGGTAGGGTGGTATTAATACATCTGTGAACAGTGGGAAATTGAGCAATTGTTGGAAGCAGTCTAAGTCCAAGGTTGTGTCAAAATACCATACAGTCAGCATTTGTAGTCTTTCCGTGTTTCTAAGGGGTGTCCTGAGTATGAATTTGTCCTGTGTGTCTGCCCAAATCAGTCTGGGCCACTGTCAGAAGTCAGGACACCCCCAAGGAGTGGGCGGTTTGTTTTGGGGGGTGGTGGTGCGTCCTGGTCAAAGGTGGTTGTCTTTGCTGTCGCACTCTCACAGGGCCTGGAAAGGAAACAATCTAAGGACGAATCCAGTGAGTGAGTAAGACCTCCAAAGAATACTCAGGAAATGGTGTTGATGTTTGGTGTGCTGCATTGCTTCCTCTGAATATTGGGCTTATCCCAAAGTAATACTAATAAAAGCTGCTTCTCCAACTACTGTCTCTCAGTTAAAACTTAAAGCAGAAGGCTTAACCCGTTGCCGTGAGAGATCCCATGGCAATTTTGCAGGAGTGGCATACAGCTTGGGGTTATGCAAGATAATTAGCTCAGGTAATTACATTCTGATCACCTCCATACCCCTGCAGTTTCAATTGGATGTGGTGTAGTTTTGCACATCCTGCCCTAAATTGTCGAGTATTTGCTATACTGTGGGAAAGTTTTCATTCCACTCTAATGATGCTTTAAATGATTTCTGCGTAATACTTTATAAAACCCTTCTCAAACCAAAGCATCCAGCAAGCTTGCATCAGTGAGCTGAAGCTTTCACTGCTCTTATTTTGTAGCCCTGACCATTTTAAAGGATGCTGGTAATTTATTAGATGTTTTGGCTCTAATGTCTTTGTGTGTGGTTAATATCACTCATGAACCCAGTTACTGCAAAGGGAGCTGCCAATATTTTTTCAGCCTTTTTCGTCCTGTCTTTTTTTTTTTTTTTTGTGCTCTTCATGGTTTGCTGCTTTTTCTAAACATTTTTTCCATCTCCGAGTTTACTCTTAAAATACTGTCTTAAAATACTACCTTTGGGATTTTCATGGTTTATTTTAACCATTAATTTTGCTTTAGATTGTTCAAATGTTGTTTTATGTTTATACCTGCTTGGACTCTTTTTCCTGAATAAATTTAATTTCTTCTCGCTTGATAGCTATTAAAACAGGCCACCTTTCAACCAGTTGTAAGATGAATATGTTATCTTCTGTAAGCTTTTTCATTTTGCACGGCTGAGGGTATGTGTGCTAGAATAGCTTCAACTCTAGTTGAACTAGCTGTAAAGGAGGTAGCTTTAGTACTCCTACCAGAAATACAGAATTTATGAGCATGTCCAAGTTGCGTAGTTTTTGTAGCCTGTTCTGAATTTTGTGGGTTTACCTTTATGCTTCTAGTAGTGTATGTTAATGACCCAACTAATGTAAGGCTTTGGTGGACAGTGTGTGTCCAGTTGCACTTGGAGCAGATGTTTCAGTTTGGGCATTTTCATAATTTGGGAAATGGGCTTTTTGCTTTTCTCCAACCTCCAGTCAATTGCTTCATTTTTAATGGATAAGTAGTTGAGCCGAGCTATATAAATAACCTGAAATGAAGAAGCTGTTCTTTCTGTACATGTGGAAGAGATTAGGTGAATTGAAATTTGTTGCCATGCTTCAGCAATCCCTCATTCCAAATACTTAATAACTAACTTCTATTATTTCTCTGATTTATCTTTCAGACCTTGAATGTTGTTTTTATTATGATTTAAATTTCAATACATTAATCTGAAGATTTCACATTACAATTTTGCACAGCTTTAATCTGTTTTTTCTTTTGAAATACTGTCTTCAAGTGCATTGTAGCTGGAGATACAGAAGTGTTTTCAATCCCATGTTTTTTCACACAGAAGGCCACCTTCCTGTACCTTCACTTGCTATAGACACTTCCTTGCTTAGTTTACTGAGTCGAGTATCTGGTCATGTCCAAACCTTGGGGAACCTTCTGGTTCAAGGGTTCTCTGTGTTCTCCTACTTGCTATCCTCACTGAGATCATTTTGCTTCTTTATTTCGGTTTATAGTAAAAGGAGACCATGTCCTCCAGCCTTTCTTTGGGATGGGGTGGTTCAGCAGAAGCAAGATGGATTTTTGAGGACTAAGGGTAGGAAAAAAGTTGTTGTTTGAATGTTTTCATTTTTTCCACTTCTGAATTGTAATAATTCTTGAATGTTTACATAAATATGATTTTCCTTTAAAAGGCTTTGTTAACAGAATCTAGAAACTCAGTTGGAATATTAACATGGTTCTGACTAAAAATGTCTGGCTTCTAGTGTTCCTTCAGTGTTAAATTAGCGGTTTTAAAAGCTTCCGATATGTGGATCTTCCAGAAAAACTTCTGAGTGAGGTGTGGACCCCCATACAGCAGGTCTCTACTTCTCAGTAGACTTGCTCTTCTGAAGGTGTGTGATTTCACATGTGCTGCAAGCAGTGAACTGTTGTGAAAATGGAGAGCCTTGCCAATATTCATGCTTGCCTCGCCATTCGATCAGCTGGATCAGCATCAGGTTACTGGTCCAGCTGAAACTACCCCTCTTGCTTCCCCTTTCCTCACCTTCGTCCCTCTGATTTGATTATCAGCTGAAAATTCACAATGTCACCTTAATTTTAGTGAAGGCACAAAGGAAGGGAGAGGAACACTGGTGGAAATGCTTGGAGCAGGGCAATGACGATGGGTGGAGGACAACCTCAGCTCGCTATTTACGGGCTCTGTCGTGGTTTGGCAGAGGCTGCTCTGTAGCTCGCTCTCCCTTTCTTTCCTGAACCTACAAATAGCCCACAGATTGTAAGAGGTTTTTGGATGTCAGATCAACAGCCATTGAAAGGCACTCAACCTGGATATGAATAGGTGTCTTTTTCTGTTACAGACAGGGGGAATGGTTGCAAGAGTGAAAATACATAATAAACAGTGTCGTAGGTAGTGGTTTCTATTTTTCATTTGTAAACTTTTAACTTTTCTTAAAAGCTTTCACATTTATTAAATAACCTAAATTCTAGAATGGAAGAGTTCCAGGAAATAAAATGGAAATCTGTTGAAAAAAAATGAAGCAGATCTTCTCATGCAAAAAATACGTTCTTTTACCTGAATGGGTTGGGAAGAATTTATTCTCCTGAAAAAGTCTAGATGATTGTATTCTTAATGGCTATTATTGACGTAAGTATTGTTTACTGGAAAAAAAAAAAACCCAGAAGCTGAATGTTGAGGCAATTGAGGCATTCTTTACTATCATTATCACCAATGAAATAACAGCATTAATAGTTGTTTATTCCAAGATCATCAAGCACTTAAGCATGAATCTGGTTACTTTTTCCTTAATGCCTGTGGAGAGCCAATGTCTGATAAATGAATGTGTGCAAACAAGTGGAAATTAGGGAACGGCGACCAGAAGATGGGTTCTTTTAAGCTAACTTTGTCTCTTCTCAAGCTATCATTAAGGTTAACACACGAGGTCCTTAACGAAACTTGAAGTTCTTAGTAAGGTAGTTAATGTGCTTTAATCCAAATACATTTTTCCCAGCTTCTTGTCATTTGAAGGCACAGGCAGTATACTTGCACTGGATTTTTAGGACACAAAGGTAGATGTTTAGCATGCAGCAGTACGTGGTGTACCGACATGAATACAGTCTGCTGTATTACGCTGCGACCTGGAGTTGAGTCATGCCACCTTCTTCCCCCAGACAAGTGTATCACGTCTTACCTCTTCCCACCAAGCAGGTAGTCAGCCCTCCTGTGGAAGAGGGGCTAAGGGCATTTGCCAGGAAAATGTGGGTTGGGGTGGGGAGAGGATAGGAGAGGAGCTTGTGAGGATGTGTTGGTGAGGGAGAGAGTGGGTAGTGCAATGTGTCATCCTGAAATTAAGACATAGTGCAGATGCACAAGGCAAGGTGTGGTCCCTAGTTTGAGCAAGCTGATCAAAGCGTTTCAACTACTGAAAATTTGTACTGAGCATAGGGACAGTTGTAGTCTTTTTTTTTTTTTTTTTTTTTTTTTTTAGNAAGTGGTGAACTGAAAAAAAATTTGAAACAGGATTTGAAGGGATTTACTAGATTCTGGTCAGATGACATTATCTCAGTCATGGTAGAAAATTCGTTTGATCTAGTTACTAGAACTTGGAACCAAATAAGAGCAAAACTAAAAATATCTCAAAGAGATTGTGAAGCCTTTTGATTTTTTTAATTGCTTAGTATGCCTAGCCTGAAAATGCATTAGGAAGGATACATAGCTCTTGCCTAACTTTCATCAATAGATCTTAAAGTAGATCTTTAATGCGATAAATTTGTAGAAGTTAATGTTTTAATCCATATTTTTTACTTTTGCAGAAACTGATACACAAGGGAGCAAGTGGCTTATCCAGAATCACTGGACAGGCAGAGAGTGGTTTTGGTGTAATTTATTGGTATGTTTGAAATGACGTTACAGTTTAAATGCAGAAAAAGCAAGTTATTTGTTAACTGAGTAGTTACCTGAGGGCAAAGATGAGTGATCAGCTTAACTAATTGGTACACTGGGGACACAATCACATTTTTTTCATGGATACAAGTTCTATTTTGGGAAGACAACTTTTATCTTCTTATACCATTGGGATAAAAATTTTTATTAAATGCATTAAACATCCCCAAGTATGTATTTGATTTCTTTTAATGGACAGCCCATTTCCACAAGAACTTTGCATGAACTGGTAGGGAAAAGGCAGATCGGATTTTTTTCACACGTATTTTTAAAATATTAATCCAGATTATCAGTATTCTGGGACATCTGAGAAGACGTGTTGTTAGAGATATATTTTGAATTAAGTTAGAAATAACTGGAGGACCTGGATCACGTTTCTCCAGAGTTAGTAAAAATAAGATCGAGAGATGTCTGAAGTCATTGTTGGCTTTTCAGAGAGTCAAATGGAGAGGAAAATGTTATTTTTAAATATCAGCAGCTAAGAATTAACTCAAGTTAGAAGTAGAGGTTTTTGAAAACCTGTAGCTGAAACAGATTCATTGAAAATATTTATTTTGTTATTATTAAGGCAGAAGTAAATTCCAGGGGGTTTCCTGCTTGTTCAGTGGGGCAAAAATAAAAACTATGTTGTGCTTTTAACAAAATGCAGAGCAGTAAGATCGATCGGTTGAAGACTGAATGTCATTGTGTCTTAATTTCATGTCTTAGTCATGGGAAAAGGTCATAGAAAAGAGAGAAACATAGCTGCTGAGGGGTTGAAAGCATTAGGTTGAAATCTCTCATGCCTGAGTTGTGCAGTTGTATGAGCAATCATGCTAACTTTCTGGGTGTGGCAGAGTTAGTCAGAAGAAGGGTGTGACCCACAAGATGTATGGCAAGGAGAGCAAGTTTGACCATGGTAGAAGACTCAAATATTCATGTCTGCATACCTGTGTTTTAATACAGCTGAACCTGTGGCAAACCAGAGTCTTTTTCAGAAATTGCAAGGTGTGGTTGTGGTTTGAATGTTATTGCATCCCTTCCTCAAAAACTCAGTGAATTTGTGTTCACGTACTTAGAGATGACAGTGATAGAGATGGTTCATACTCATCCTGCGTTAGCAAGACTGCTGGATAATGGTTATCTTGAGATCTTCAGACCCGTAGCATAGTGAGCAGTTCTTTGGATATTCCCTTGGCCAGAAGATTCAGCTTACTTAAAAAACAGAAGAAACAAAACCCCCTTACCTTTTCTCCTTTAATATGCTAGAAGTAGTTTTTGCATTTTTAACTTGAAGATTAATTAGCTATCATGCTTTAGCTAGCTGGTCCCTCTGCTATACCTGAAGGCAAGCCCTTGTCGGTGAGGACTCCCTTGGTATGTGTGTCCTTCAGTCATGGTGAAAGACTGTATCAGTGTAGTCATGTTTTTTCAAAGAGGGTAGATTGAGAAGGAAGAAGTCAGTTTTATTCATTGATTTCTAGTTTATGATCTTTCAGAACTTAAGGACTTGTCTCTAAATGTTATAAATAAAGCTCTGTTGGTATCAAATTACTATTCTGAAATTTAGAGATGGCTATGGAAGGGACTACAAGTAATATTGTATATCAGTGTTTTTGTAGCTTGTTCATGAATGTGTGTATTATAATCATTTTTTTCCATCTTTTTTCCTACAAAGTAGAGAAAACATAGAGATATGTATGCAGCTGCGTTTATTTTATTGCTTTATTTACTTATTAATTTTAGATTTTGTTTCTAGATTTATCGCTACCGTCATTCAACTGCTTTCAGTGAAGGTGTGTTAACCAGAGCTTGCCCCACTACCTCGGCAAGACTCTTGCTGTTGAATCTGAGCTCAACAGCTAATTTGCAGTATTCATTCAGCTGTCACATTCCATTTTACTCTTGAATCCAAAGAGAATGAAGACTATTTTTTGCCAGTCTAGGCCATGGATGGTATCCTGTTAACTCCAGTTATTCCCTTACTCATTATTAGTGAGAGTGCTTACCATAAGAAGCTGTGCTGGGTTCTGGTTGTTATGGATCACAGATGGACTTTGGTGGGTCTCTCATTTCTGTTCGATCAAAGCAGTAGCGCTAAATTTTGTTTACCTCTTTGTATGTCCTGACAGTATGTAAACTCATGTTTTGATTCTTCTGTGCTTGCTTTTTCTTTGTGGCTTTGGTATGCTTTCAGGCAATTTCTGACATGATTAAGATTTTATTAATTCATATTCTCTGCGTTCTCTCAGCATGTGAGTGTGTTTGCTTCAGTGCCAGTGTTCCATTAGAACCTTTGAGTTCAGTGCATTGGTTCCTACTTCTGCAATTGCATTATTAATTTCTTAATTTTTAAATGTGATGCTTGTATCATACATTTCTCTTTCTAGTCTCAGAACATTTTCATGATGTGTACTGTTAAGTTTCTGAGTTGAAACAGAAGTACTATTTTTAATCATTAAAGGTATAAATGCTTTGAGACCCAGTTACTTGAGGGAGCAAGTTGAGTGCAGTGGAATCGTTAGACCTCTTTTGCTATAAATGGGAGGAAGTGGTGGATAGACTGCTCTCTGTAAAGGCTTCCCAAATTGAAATTAATTTCCTTTCTTGTTCTAGCATATCCCAGTTTGACTAATCTCTTGAGTGTAATGAAAGCTTCATTTCCATATTTTACTGTAGGTAGGTGAAAGTTCTGGATGGCAGTCTAGGTGTGATTTGATTCCCTAGAGCTTGAATTTTTAAGATTGTCTGTTAACTGGAAAATGGAGCTTGGATTCTTATTATTATATTTAAAATGTCAATGATTTTTCATTGTAGTAGCTTTGTCACTACTTTGTGGTAAAACATTTTGTATGTTAGCGCATCTTCTACAGCAGGTGTCCTAACGTAAGTTAGTATTTGGGCTTGACTGTCTTAAAATTTAGACTTGCTTTGTACTTGTGAAGTTAATGTGTAGAGTTAATATGCAGACAAATAAGCCTCAACTGAAAATAATATCCTAAACAAAGAGTAACCAGAAATCATTGCCTCTTCATTGCTAGTCTAGTTCCTTAGGCAACTGCACTGATGTGATCACATTGACGGTAAGCATGCCCTTCCAGTTTTTGAACCTGCTGGCCAGTGTCTGTTCATTTGACAGTATTAGAGATCTCAAAGATACTCAGCTTTTATAAATTTTGTGAATATTGGTAGCTCAGTAGCAGAGGGAGACCTGAAATAGCAGATTCTATCTCCAGGTTAATCGCTAATACTTTGTTTTACCTGCCAGCCAACCATTTAGCATGCGTGTAGCTCAGAAGTAACTACATTGCTGTATTGCTTCTGACCAATTAATAAACAGGATAAATGAGGAATACTAGCTAATTTTGAGACTTGGGACTAGAGGCACAGAACTGGAGGAAATGTGGAGAAAGGCAGTCATAGAAGACCTGGGAGGAGTCAGGATTTTTGCATGGGAAAGGGTAGAGACGGAGTATAGGAACATACGCATTACTAATTTCACTGCTTGCAAAACAGCTTTAATGTTAGCACTTACAAAGCTTGCTTACATGCTTGTTCCTCTTTCTTAGCCTCATTTTCTCTGTCTCGCCTAGCCGGTTTAAAACTGGTTCTGTGGCTTGTCTTGAAATTCTGCTTAGTCTATCCTGCACAGGATAGCTCTTGTAGTTTCAGAAAGTAGTTACTGAAATTGAACTAGCAATGATGTATTTCTCTAAGTCCACCAATAAACTTGTGGCTTATTAAATAAAAAATTACATAAACAGGTGGCTGCACGTGTATTTTACAGTGCTATGCAAGGTGCAGGTGTTTTGTATTTAGGAGTGGTGGTAGTTACCTCTGCTACCACTTTGACTAAGTCCTGGTTTTAGATCCCAAATTCTGCTTCATCTGATGTAAAGTTTTAATTATGATCTTCTAATATAGATATTATTTTGAGTTATTTTGATGTACTTCCTGAAAGAGTGAAATAATGAGGAAGAAAAAAGTGCAGGTTTGGTTTTGTTATTCTTTTTTTTTTTTACTGGCATTAAATAAGTCCTAAGATTCAATCTTAATATAGACCGACTTCTTTTCCTGGACCTACCTTGGCAGGCTAAAAATTATCAAAGTTAAAACTACTTTTGAAATGAGATGTGAACATGGGCTGGTGAGCATTTAATACTAGTTTTTAGTTTTCAGTATTTGTTAGTATTATCAAAAGTATTTGTAAGTATTTATACTGTAAATAAAAATCATGTCTTTGCCAAGTACTTGGCATCTCAGAGAATCATGCCAGAAGTAGCTGTGGGATTCAAGAGTTCCCACGTACTTCTACACGTTTTTTTTTTTTTTTTTTTTTTTCNAGCTCTAGTGACACACTCGTTTCGTGGTGGTGGGAGCTGTTTTTGTCAGATTCTTGTCTTTGCCTGCAATATGCTGTATGCTTACTCAGGGAAGCGGTTGAGTCACCATCCCTGGAGGTATTTAAAAGACACGTAGATGTGGCACTTAGGGACATGGTTTAGTGGTGGACTTGCTAGTGTTAGGCTTATGGTTGGACTTGATGATCGTAAAGGTCTTTTCCAACCTAAACAATTCTATGATTCTGTCATATTCAGTAAATAAATACTATATCATAATAAATACTGTATTTATTAATTTATTAGTAGTATTATAAGTATTTAATATTAGTTCATATCTGTTAAAAGTACGTATCAGGGGACAAAATGTTAAGGCATGATGCAGACAGCCTATTTCACTGCAGACAGTGGTCCCATCCTCACCTCATTTTTTTCTTGTATTACCTTTTGTACTTGTCTGATCCTTTGGTGAAATGATTCAGCTCACTAACCAGGTAGAACCTAATCTAACAGATGAGAAGTGAACTTCTGAAGCTTTGGTGAGCTGATTTGGTTTATGGGTGGGTCAGAGAAGTGTCAGAAGGTCAAAGGAGGTTGGAGTGGTGCTGTGTGGCCAGGCAAGGGAGTGCACGGACCAGTCCCCGATTCAGTGGTGCTGGGCTGTCTTGTGGAACTGCAGCCGTACATTTGGATTTCTTTAGGCTTTGCAACTTTCTGAATGCTGTGGTGTGGTAGTCTGTCTTCCTCTATTATGAAAAAGACCTTTTTTTTTTTTTCTTCAGTGTGTGAGACATCATGAAGTTGAATTGTCTGGAGTACAAATCAGATTGTTGTTGTTAATAAGCCTGATGAACAAATGGGGCTTCTGTGATCATCTCCTTGCATATAAGTAAAATTATCTTTTTGGTTTTAGTTAGGTGCTTACAGGCAATTCCTGGACCTTAATATTTGGAATTTGGTTACTCTGTTGCTGCAAGAAAGGATATTTAGTTTTTTAATCAAGACTCTTTCCATGAGCTAAAATTTGTGATTTATGGACTCCTGATTTTTTTTTTTTTGTAGTTCACGACAGATCCTCCAAAATTTGCTGTCTATCCACTTCTTATGTACAGCTCTGAAGTAATCCCTTGCTACTATCTTTGAGTTTCTGTCTATGTTACCTTTGATAAGTGCAATGGAAAAAACCCCCTCCAGTAGTGGTTTGGTGCTTCTTAAAGGTGTTAAGATGAACGTTGCTAGTGTGTATAATGCTCTTAATGAACACATTAGACAACAAGTGCTGTAAAAGCATGAAGTCCACTTTCAGTTACTCCTAGCTTGTGTTTGACAGTCTAAAGAAGAGAACAATGTATTGCAAAACTCTTACAAGAAGGAAGAGCACAATGTGACGGTTTAAGCATTTTAAAGACAAAGATAACATCGGTAGAATAAATTCATGCTGTGTTTCTAAGCATCTCTGTTTTCCTCAGTCTTTTTTTCTCTCTCTGTTTGCACTGTTAGGCCTTTTGCAGGTAGGTAGGAGTAGCGGTGTCATGTATGATATAGAAAATACAGTGGGTTAGAGAACTAGAATGCTTGTTCAGAAATAAATGTAAACTTTTATACAAAAGTTTAATATTTTAAATATTTTCATAGTTTCCAATAATTTTTTCAGAATAATAATTTTTAATATTTTGCACAAGCTTTTTACTAAGAGTTTGATAGAGACTTCCCTTTTACTAAGCTTCTTCTAAGCTAAGTTCCTTCTTTTTCAGTAAGGATATATACAAATGAGTCAATTAAGTATGGTCTGATGCTCTTTTTCTTTTCAGAAAGATGAAGGTAGTGATGCTAGTCTGAGTGATAGCCACATATCTCCTCCCGCCAAACGTACCTCAAAACATGCTGATCCTGTGTGCAAAGACAAATCAAAATCACGCAGTACTGGGCAGCGAGAGGAATGGAGCATCTCAACTGGACAGTCCAGGTAACGTGGTGCCAAGAGGAAAATGAAGTCTTACCATTTTTTTCTGTATTGTTAACCCACTTATGCTATTTCTGCAGTGAGCTGCAGCTCACGCTCAAGAGTGTATTTTTGAAGCGTGCTACTTTCATACAATTTTCTTTTAGTTTGAGACTCCAGGAACGTGGGTTACATCAATCCTGTCATCTCTGTGTTTCCTTTCTATGCAAATTTGTGCAAAACTGGAAAGTAATTTTATTTGAAATGCAGTCTGAATTCTAGATTCTTGATACATCCAAAGTTAGTGACTTAATTGGTATTTTTATGTACTCAAGCTATAAGAAGACATGATGTTTTAATTAGGAAATCAGTATTATCATCTTTAAGGAATGGATAATGGTCGAGTTTCTTTCCACTGTTGTTTTCAGCCTCTCTTCCCTGATTGGTTATAAGGACTCAAGTAAATTACTGTCTTTTATTAAATATAGCCTCAAACCTGCCACATTTTAATAACTTGACAGAGAACTAATTTGTTTTATTTTATAACTCTGATTAATATTTTACACAGCATTCTTGTGTTCATAAGGTTCTTCACGTGGTTACAGATAATTATGAGACAGTGGAGACAGTATGTTCCTGGGACATGAGCATTCAGTTAATACTGATTCTTTTGTAGATACTTATTTCAGATTTGTGTACAAATCAAAATTGTTCTTGCAACGCTTTGTATGTAAAAATGGCTGTAATTCACTGCTGGACTGTTGTCTGCTAGGATGAAGTATATTTAAAAACTATGTAAGTCTTAAAATAGGTCCTTTTTTTGTTTGTTTTTCCCTTTTAAAACAGGGTGAATTAAATATAGCATATTATGTGCTATGTTTGCCTGGGAATGTATTGAAATTCATGCACTTTGTATTCCTTTTGTTTGTAAGTGTCGACTTACACTGCACCTATTAGAAATGCTAAGAGATAAAAAAAAAATATTAATGTGGCTGGGAGAATTTAGATCACTGTGTCAATTGCAATTTGGCCAGGATACTGAAACTCATGTTGTTACTCATGTAGAACCCACTGTGACATGTCTTTGCATCTTGAGGGTTTTTTTTGTCATTTTCTGCCAAAATCCAAATTGCTGGGCCTAATAGTGATCTTGAATCGCTAAGACTTTTCCCAAAAGTTTTGTTGCTAAACCTTTATTATAATGAAATTTCACTTCTTCAGTTATGGTTGCTAAAATACTTAAAATATTTGACTGCAAAAACGTTATTGGAAAGTTGGATGTGGACTGTGATTTTTGTAAACATGGTTTTCTGTGTTGCTACCCAATCCTTGCAAAAACCCTTTGGTTACCTTTGTTTTGTAAGGATTTGTTATACATTTCTTAGGAAAATAATAGCAAAGCCCACATCTTGTATGGCTCTGAGTTGAACTCTTTGTCGTCTGTTGAGCTCTTTGTCACGTTCAAGCTCAGATTGCATTTGGTATTATTAAGATTTCCCTTCCTTTTTCTCTTTCCCATCAAATTCGTTTTAGTTTTCTAGTTTGAGAACAAGGAGTTCCTCCCTATCCAGTGCTGGTGTGCAGTATATACAGTTCACTTGTGTGTAAAGTCCATAGTGTTTCTGAGGGTGCATGAGAGATTAAATTATTTTTTTCCTTTTGCTGGATTTATTTTGCTCCTTTGCATAGCAGTGTTGACAAATTACTTCTAACAGTCTGCCAGTGGTTGTAGAGTTGCTGTTCATTTGTACTCTAAATTATCTTTTAGTAAAATCATGTCTAATAAATAATAGCATTTTCAGTTTCTTAAAGATAAAAAGTGAATGAAGGAACAATTGCTAATGCAATAAAATTGCTGAAAACTCTGGAATATGTTTTTGTCTTCGACTATGAAGTAGTAGGGGTTAATTTTCCTAGAAGTTAATTTAAAAAAAAAATTAAAAGTATCGACTTGATAGAGAAAATGAAAATGTTTTTTACTGATTTTAAGTTCACCTAACATAAATTAATCCCATTCACTGGAGTTGGTAATTTTGCTAAATTTATTCTTTTTCTGTGAGTACAAACCAGCTTTTTATCCTTCTACTAGTTTATCCAAAGTGTTTGAATGGTAATTGCCTTTGAAGCGCTATATGGAGATCCTCTTCTGAAATTTAAGGGGGCAGTTACTAATAGGAGATGTCGTGAGGGAATATTGGAGGGATTAATAAAAGAGATGTTTAGATAATTGGGGGATTCGTATAATTGGTATTTGGCAGTTTTGTCCTCATTCCAATGTTGAGCATGAAGCAGACTCTTCAGAGGCTACGTGTCACAAAGGTTTTGAAGTTGTAGTGTATCGTGTAACATTCTATGTTTAAGGTTCTGTTTTCACTGTGTAACTTCTGCTTGGCTAAGGAATGTTAACGTTATTTGTGTGTCTAATATAATTGTTTCCTAGGTTAACTTCTCAGCCTGGTGCTACACTACCAAATGGACGTAGCTTATGTAAGTGTATTACAGTGAACCTTTTGTATCTACTTTTACATTTATCAATTTTATGTCAATGGTTTTCAGTTGCATATATTGTTACTAACTTTACTGATTGACCATTTTGAACAGAAAAGTTACTGTTTTGGCTCAGTTTTCTTCTGTCAACATCTTTGATGCTCTCTGTGGACATGGGGAACATTCTTAGATGAAAGTCCATTTCTCTTCTCAATTCAGACCTCTTGGCCATGATCTTGATGTGTTCCTTAACTGCTAAATTTGCTGTTATGAACTAATTTTGGCCTTCCTCTCCCAGCCGGTCTCTTTAATTTACTTACTCTCTTTGCTCATTTAAGATTTGGCCTTCTGTGGTTCTTAACATTACTTAACTTTACTATTGCTTTAGAGAGACCTGCCTTGTCTGCAGCTCCTGCTACCTTGAACAATTTTCCTATATGCTTGTACCAACTTGCCATCTCATTGCATATCTCAGCTAAAACCACTTTGTCTTTTGTATCCCTTTTTCATCAATTCTGTCTCATTTAGTTCTGTGTTGACTGTATGTAAGTGTTAATCCATTAAGCGTATTTTTATTATTTATTGTGGTGCCTAAGGAACAATCAGGAGTTGCATCTGACCTTTTGATACTGTATTTGAAAGTCTTAAGAATTGAAACTGTGAGCCAAGTGTGCATATTAGTATTGATGTTAACTTAAAAATACCGGATATTTGAATGCCAAATTTTAATCATAAAATAAGATTATCATATAAGGAAAAAAGCTCGAGTCTGAAGCTTGTAAAATAAATTTGTTAGGAATTTTAAAAATACATTTCTTTAGTGAATATAAGGGTGCTCGTACCATGCTCCGTAACTTTTGGTTTATTGTCCTTGCTAAGTATTCGTTTATTAATTCTTGTATGTGAAAATGTTGTTTCCTGCTTTTTGAAGTAGTAATACAAATTTCTCTTAGCTCTCAAAAGCCATCCCCTTCGAGGGGAAAAAAAGGGAGATGGGGACCATGCTTGCATAAACGGAGATATAGAAGTCAGAAAAAGTTGTCGGTCCAGGAAAAACAGATTTGAAACTTTGAATCAGAGTTTATTGTTTGATCAGCTAGTAAACAGGTATGTGGGGATACTTCAGTTGTATTCACAAAGCATCTTAATCATTTTTTAAAGAGTTAGAAAACCCTGTCTTCTGGTGCCATCTATGTGTTTTACTGTGGGAATGTATTAGAGTTGAGGCAAGCTAGATTGTGGTTGGAGTTACAGGCTGGGTCCTGTGCTGTAACTGCCTATGTTATCCATGCTCTAAATGCAAAGCATTTTACCAAACTTTCATTGAGGAGTAAGCTACTCTGTGTTTACACCTGGATAAAACTGTACGTTGGCGGTTATTGCAGAGTGGCTGACACGCTGTAAATCCACACCCTAGTTTGTCTTAGTAGCCTGTTTATGTAGTGATACCTTAAATGTGATGTAAATTGCTGATTAGCAACAATGCTTGGAAGCTTTATGGATTTTGCTTGTATGGTTTTGATCATAAAATATCAAAAGTTTGTAGCTTTCTTTTTTTTGTTTTGGTTTTTACCATTTGTTACTAATTCACATAGGGTGGGTGTCACTATTTGACATTTACTGTGCAGACAAAGTAGGTCAGAGAGGGAGACATGGTCTGGTCTGAGCATAGGAATGGGAGCCAGAAATACTTTTCTTGAAATATTATGTCTATGTGGCCCTGGGCAGGTCACTTAATATGTCTCAATTTTCCCACCTGTAAAACGGGTTTTAATAGTCACATCTGTGAGAGTCTGCTTGCTCTAGTGCTTGGAAAATGTTTCAATCATGAGCATTTAATTGCCAAGTATGGTCTTTATTGTTAAATGTATTCTGTTGAGTCATTTATTAATTTAATTTTCTTTTTCAATTTACTCGGTAACTACTTGGTATCAGTTTACAAATTTATATTGAGTTACATTTATTTTTCTAGTTGCAGTTGAATCTCCCTCTCCTCATCAACAATAGGAAAAAGTCTACCATGAAGATTGTAATTTGATAAGATCATGGTACTGAAGTCTATATATGAACTTATACTGATAACAGTGTGTCCCATAATCATTGGAGGTTTTTTAAGAACAGGTTAGACAAATGTCTGTCAGGAATGACTTAGGTATTGTGTAGTTTGTTCTTGCCTGGCAGAGCCCGTGGACTTTTCCAGGTCCTCTCCAACCCTATTTTCTTTGATAGCAAACTATAGCATGATTTTGCTTGAAGTGTTTATGTCACACATCACAGATATTTTAGAAGAATTGTTTAAAATTGAGAGGGGTGCTAATAGTGAAATCTTGACTTTACTGACTTCCGTCACCAGCACCCTCCATTGACTTTCTTTCTAGGCAGGATTTCAGTCTTTAGATTTATTTTTAAACACCTTGAAAGAAAGGAAGTGAAAGTTTCTGCCTTCTTACAATTATTATACAATTATAGTAGAATTCCAGTGGAAATCTACCATAATCGCTACGGAGAGCAGTAACTTGGTGTTCAGGACAGGTGGCCAAATAATTGACTTGGCCTGGCTAATACTCTGTTGTTTTCTTTCTTAGCAATGAAGTGTCTTGGCCAAGGTTATTATTTATATACCACCATTGTTTTGACAGCTGTTTACAAATACTTCAGATAATGAAAATGTAGACTAATTAAATAGTAGATGAGAAATGCTAGAGTAGTGAGGTCAAATAATGAATGATGAAATTCTAGATGTTACAGATTTGACATTAAAAAAAAAAAAATCCTTTGTGTATCAGTGTCTTTTGAGGCCAGGGTAAGAAGCTGTAAAGCTTATGGGATGGAGGCATTAACTGCTTTCCCAGTATTATAATTATATAGGTAAAAAACTTTAGTTCCTTATTCTGCAAATTTAGTCTTATCTGACACCTAATCTGACATCTAAGCAATTACAAATTTACATGCTACAATTTACACTGAGCAAAAAAAAATTAATTTTTTTAAAAATGTTACAGCCTAATTTGAACCCCGAATTTTAATAGCATCAGCATTTCTTCTCTTGCATACTCCTTAGTTTATATTCTGTAGGTTCATATTTCAGTTTTCTTTATTATGATTGATTCTGTAGTTAGTTGATAGATTCAAGTAGCTATCCTAAAATTTTCAGGTTTTAATTCATTTGTGTATTTGGTTGACTTGTAGACTCTGCAATAGCCGTAACAGACCATAGAATTAGACATGTTAAATTGTTGGATGCTATGTAAAAAGTTTTGCATATCTTCTGTTTTAAGACTGATTTTTTTTTTGTGTGTGTGTTAAATGTTGCATATATTTTAGTACTGCTGAAGCTGTCCTACAGGAAATGGATAATATTAACATCAGGAGAAATAGGCGGTCTGGGGAAGTAGAACGGCTACGGATGTGGACAGACACAGAATTTGTAAGTGCAGAGTGTCTCAGGTCTTGGATAAAAGTAATATCAAGGGGGAGCGTGTTTGTTTCTGCAATCTCCGTATATTTGTCTGTAGCTGTGTCAAAAGGCTTCAGATCCTCTTCAGTGGATAACATTAAAAAACTTGATAGACTCAAATTCAGAGCAAAATTAATGGATTTATACTAAATCATGTTTTCTTTATTGGTGAATGGACTGACATGCTCTCATGATGTACTGTGGTGGTTCTTTGGTTTGAAGCACACTGTGGTAGTCTGAAAACAGGACCAGGAACTGTCGTCTGCTTTGTTCCCTAAAATAGCTTGAGACTAGGTACTATCTGAGAGACTTATTTTACCACCTATTAAATGAGACTGCCTTTGTAGTCTACCTGTGGGGGGCTCTGTTTTAAAGAGACTTGGGGGCTAGAGTGGAGTATTATTTACTGAACTGTGGGCTAACCCTGAGTGACATGGGATGGCAGTACTGATGGGAGCGTATGTGAATTTTATTCCAGGAAAACATGGATATGTATTCTCGAGTGAAAAGAAGGAGGAAATCATTGAGGAGAAATAGCTACGGGATTCAGAACCACCATGAAGTGTCCACAGAAGGGGAAGAAGAAGGTATGGATTATAACGAATTGTAAGGTTTTGTCTGAAATACTTACAAAACAAAGCTCTCATCAGCATAAGATAGCAATATGTTGCACTCCAGAAAGTAGTTTGGTTTTGTATCTGGATTTGGAGTTATTAAATAGACCAATTAACAAGACTATTGCAAATAAGTACACATTGAAGGATTCCTCCTCTTTAGAAGGAGTAGAAGTTTTAGGGATCTCTGCATAGTTTTCTTTAAATGAAAGCAAGTTTATCTGAAAGTAGAAGACCAAAGCCTGGTTTCTAAATGTTTATATACTATGTTCACTTACTCCTGTTTGCTGTAACACTAAGTAATTGGAGCTTTCCTTATATTCCCTGTAACAATCCTCTGGTGGAAGCCAGGATGTGATGTATGTAGTCTACAGCTATGCGTGTCCTAAGTGACTTGCTATTTCTCATATGCTAGGTGACAGTTACCAGAAAGAATGTGTAATAGTCAGTTCTGCATCCTTCCTCTGGGGAAGGTACTAATTAAAGTCTCTGTTTTCTATCCATCCGCTGAATTTTAGAAGGCATAACAACTGTATTTGAAATTCTACCTTCTTTTAAAAATTTAGATGAAACTGGCCACTGGGTTCAGAAAGTATTGAGAAAGAAGGGATTATGGCTAACTTTGATGGCATGATTAGCAGCATGCTTGGCTTCCTTAAGAAATCAGATTCAAACTTCCACACAGGATCCATACAGGGTTCAGCGTAGTGTGTCTTGATTTTGAACTGAAACTGCTGTAAGAGGTATGGTCTGTCCCAAGTAATAAGAATGCAGACTTAATTCCGAGATCCATGGGTGGAAATTCTGATCCTGTTAATAGATGGACCTAAGTGACCTAGGACCTTTATACAGTGTGTTCATTTGCTTTGTGTAAAAAAGATACTCTGAATCGTAAAGTTGTAGTTATTTTCATGCTGTGTCAAATATTTGATTTTCTGAGGCTTCTATGGGAAAAGAGAAGAAAGGCATTATTCTTACTTTGAAGGTTAATTATTGAAGGAAAAAGGTAGTGGGTAGAAGTGATAATTGAAGTACTTTACAACTAAAACTAATTTGAGTACATTTATTGTTCTTTCTGTTGCTTTTCCAGAACCTTCTCTGGGAAACTAGAAGGAAATTTGGCAATGTGCTGTCGGTTTATCTTGGTCTTCAAATTTCCAGTCATTTGCCAATTAGTGTAAATTAATAAGAAGGGAATAATTCTCGGTGACTGTTAAGATGTTAATCTTTAGGATGAAGATAGCTCTAGCATCAAGTAGAAGTGTTCTGAAAATATTTCTCCCCCACAACAGAGTCTCAGGAAGAAGATGGAGATATAGAAGTAGAAGAAGCCGAGGGAGAGGAAAATGATCGGCCATATAATCTCAGACAGAGAAAAACTGTTGAAAGATACCAGGCCCCTCCAATAGGTGAGGAACTAGACAGTGCTCGTGCAGTTCTGCTCTACTGACCTCAAGAATACTGTGGGTGTGGGAAGCAAAAAGTTGGATGGCTGCTCCTCATGCCTGACAGAGTTCCCATGCAGTACTCGGTGACTTCCATCTTGCCTCTGTTTTTGTTCACGATGTGAATAGGACTACTGAGACACAGTCTATCATTTTGTCAATGGTGGTGGCATGGCTAGTGTGTGCTGCCTCATTGAACTTTGCAGGTACTGCCATGTGCTGGGCTCAGGGTTGGAGGTGAATGGGATTTAGGCTAAGAAATAGTTGACAGAAGGGATAGAGTGTACCATCAGCAAGTTTGCTGATGACACTAAACTGGGAGGGGTAGCTGACATGCCGGAAGGCTGTGCTGCCGTACAGCATGACCTGAACAGGCTGGAGAGTTGGGCGGAGAGGAACCTAATGAAATTCAGCAAGGGCAAGTGTAGGGTCCTGCACCTGGGGAGGGATAACCCCAGGCATCAGGACAGGTCAGGGGCTGACCTGCTGGAGAGTAGCTCTGTGGAAAGGGACCTGGGAGTCCTGGTGGACAACAGGATGACCATGAGCCAGCAATGTGCCCTGGCGGCCAAGAGGGCCAATGGCATCCTGGGGTGCATCAAGAAGAGTGTGGCCAGCAGGTCGAGGGAGGTCATCCTCCCCCTCTACTCTGCCCTGGTGAGGCCGCATCTGGAGTATTGTGTCCAGTTCTGGGCCCCCCAGTTCAAGAAGGACAGGGAACTGCTGGAGAGGGTCCAGCAAAGGGCTAATGAGATGATTAGGGGATTGGAACATCTTTCTTATGAGGAAAGGCTGAGGCACTTGGGTCTTTTTAGAGAAAAGACGATTGAGGGGGGATCTTATCAATACTTACAAATACTTAAGGGAAGAGTACCAGGGGGATGGGTACAGTCTTTTTTCAGTGGTGCCCAGTGATAGGACAAGAGGTAACGGGCACAAGCTTGAACATAGGAAGTTCCATCTTAACGTGAGGAGGAACTTCTTTCCTTTGAGGCTGGCAGAGCACTGGCACAGGCTGCCCAGAGAGGTGGGGGAGTCTCCCACACTGGAGACATTCCAAACCTGCCTGGATGCCATCCTGTGCAACCTGCTGTAGGTGACCCTGCTGTGGCAGGGGGGGGTGGACTGGATGATCTCCAGAGGTCCCTTCTAACTCTGACCATTCTGCGATTCTGTGACAGAAGTTGAATTCAGAAAGCAACCTAACTAATTAGGTAACTACATGGAAAAAATAGTTACTGTTATGCCTGCTTCTCTTCTTGACTGGTAAGCCTAATTCATACCTGTAGATAAATTGCAGAGCAGCAGTTATCACATTGTTCCTTGATAAGAAATTTAGAATAGAATAGTTCAGCTGGAAGGGACCTACAACGATCATCTAGCCCAACTGCCTGACCACTTCAGAGCTGACCAAAAGTTAAAGCGTGTTATTAAGGGCATTGTTCAAATGCCTCTTAAACATGAACAGGCTTGGTGCATCGACCACCTCTCTAGGAAGCCTGCTCCAGTGCTTGACCACCCTCTTTGTAAAGAAATGTTTCCTAATGTCCAGTCTGAACCTCCCCTGATGCAGCTTTGAACCATTCCCACGTATCCTGTCACTGGATCCCAGGCAGAAGAGATCAGCACTTCCCTCTCCACGTCCCCTCCTCAGGAAGCCGTAGAGAGCAATGAGGTTGCCCCTCAGCCTCCTTTTCTCCAAACCAGACAAACCCTGAGTCCTCAGCTGCACATCACAGGACGTAACATCAGGGATCCATACAGGATTCAGCATTGTGTCTCTTTTATTTTCAACAGAAGGATTAAAAGGTTCAAAATTAAGTATTCTGTGCATATTTGGTTTAGATTACAGCGGTGTATGCAGTGTGCTGTATCTGAAGGCAGCTTGGAAATTAAGACTGTGATAGGGAAAGGCCGTGGTTTATTTGTTAGGAGAAATTTCAAGACATCCCATATTATCAGCTGTGAAGAGGTATCTGTATCGCAAAGAAACTAAAAATGTTACTGCCCTTGATGAATTACATTCTGTGCCATGATACCCACAGCTGTGATGATTTGAGGAGGCTGAGGATGGAATTCCCATGACTGTATCAAGCCAAGTATGGCAACAGTGAAATAAAGCATAAGATGTTTGATTTCCCTCTACCCCACCAGTTCTTTTCTTAATTTGAGCTTTCGGAGAAGCCAGTGATAACGTTACTGGTAAAGCAATAATTATCACTTTTGCGCTGCGTTTAAATTAGTTTATTATACTTTTGTAATTGATGTTAGAAACCTGTACCTTCTCTTACTCAGTGCCAGCTCATCAAAAAAAGAGGGAAAATACACTGTTTGATATTCACAGATCTCCTGCAAGAAGAAGCCATATCAGGTAAATGTCAGTCTTTTGGTACACAGTTGTTTGCTTTCCTGCAGTACATTTCTGTTAGCTTTTGATTCGCAAAACATTCTTCAGTGAGTTGTACGGTTCATTCACGTGTGTGCATGGGTCTTGAATTGTATCTTAGATTCAGATCCTGATCAGCATACAAAGATGAATTTCATAGTGCTTCATAATACCAGTAGAAGCTTTGTGATGAACAGAATGGAAACAGGTGTACTGCATGTACTGGAAAGAGTTGCGCATTGCACACTGTAGCTTATTCTGTAAGGGTGTATGTTTAGTGTTTAAATCCAAAGCAGCAGTTTAACAAATATTCCCTTTCTATTCTACAAAAATAAACAAATCAGGCTCAGGTTTTTTGTTTTCTTCCAGTTCAAATTTCATCCAAGTAATATTAACAATTTAATAAAATATTTGCCAAGCATAATTTTTGACTCTTGTGTCAAAGAAGTCTGGAATACATCAAGTTGTTGTAGAAACTGTCGATAGGCTTTATTTAACAAAATAGATGAGAAACTGAGCTTAATACATTTTTTTAAAAATAAACTTACTGAAAACTTCAAAAAGATACATCTGTCCATGAACAGAATCCAAGTAAACGAATGCTAGTCTCAGCTGAAACTCTTGCCTTCTTACTGCTTAATTTAATGACACAGTGAAACTATGAACAGTAAATAAAATACTAGCAGAGTCTTATGATTCTACAAGTTTCTTTGTAATATAAATTAAAAAAAATAATTTTAAAGAGCATTTCTTTTTTTCTTAAAGAGCATATGACATTTTGTTGGGTAATCTCAAGACTTGTACTTGCTAGTAAGATATAAAGAGTATGAAAGCTATTACCCCTTCAGTTTTAGCACACTTAAAGCCCCACTCATTTTTTTCCATTCTTGACAGGACTCTGTCATAAAAATTCCTCCTAATTGTGTGATAGTCTCTTTGATATGTTTTTAAATGTATCTAATTTTTGGTCATCAAACAGTAGAACTGATTGACCGTGTTATCCTTTGGCAAAAAACCAACTAGTCAGTGCGTTATCATGTTCATACAAATGATGCAGCTCACTATATTCAATAAAAATACATGTTTTTTTACTAGTACCCAACTTTTTCATGCAAAAAAAGGGCTGACTTTTTTCAAACTGATGCCTTTTTGTACAGAAGACATAGTGTACATTCTCTAATATTTCTGCAGTACTCGGTTTTCTGAAATACCGTCATACTAAAGTAAGAAGTGGTTCATGCAGACTTTGAATAGTAATTATACTTAGATTCAGATCAGAAGTTGAACTACTGTACAGGTGTCTTGTGAAACTGTTCTGCGGTTCAGAATGAATGACCTCATAAAAAGAGACCATATGCTTTAGGAAGTGTGGAATTTTATCGAAGAATATTTAAAGGGAAGCATGAAACTGAGTAAGGAGATCTTGATTATTCTGTTGTGTTGGAGGTGGCTAAAGTGGTTGGAAGCTTTCCTAAGTACAATTGCTGTCTGATGAACTTCAGCAGCTTATTGATTGAATACTCAGTCATACCTGCTGGGGAAACAAGGACAGGACCACATATCTTATGGGGATCTACTGTTTTAGTAATGTTCATGTTGAAATCTGATATCCCTGTGACAGTAAAAGATGTTGTTCCCCTCCCACATTATTTTGATGCTTACTTAATAAAACTAAAATTTGCATGCATTTTAAACCTGAACAGTATTGTAGTTGCTGTTTCAATTTTGTTTTTATAAAAAGAATCAAGACATGCTGTTCTACCGCAAAAAGGACTGAGTTTTATGTTTATTTTGCCACTTCAATAGGAGAAAGAAGCATGCTATTCACAGCAGTGATACAACCTCTTCAGACGAAGAACGTTTTGAAAGAAGAAAATCTAAAAGCATGGCCAGAGCAAGAAATAGGTATGAAAACATCCTTGGTCTTTAGGAGGGTTTGATTTTTTATTATTCAGTGGAAAACAAGCAGAACTATGCTATAGTGTTCTATCAGTTCTGCAGACTTTTTTGATTCCGCCTGTGCTTACCTGCAGACACAGTGCAAGAAGATTGCCGGTTATACATAAACATAGATTCTGATGTCTTATGAGTAGGTAATTAACAAATAGGGATAAAAAGATGGAAAGATAAGAATATTTGATTCAATTGAGTTATAAGACAAACAACTCTCAGTTAAAATGTTTTTTTATTCTTGGTGTTACTGGTCCCAGTTAGTCCAGCTGTACTCCAAATACTAGCTCTTACTCTTCTCTGTTCCTGTGGTATAATAATATGTGCATTCTGTACACCCAACACGTATTTTTTTGACCTCACATTTATTCACCAGTTACCTAAAAGTGGAAAATCGGTAAGGTGTATCAGTAAATTTACTTACTACCACAGAAACGTTATTTGGAAAACTGAACAGAAAAAAAAGTGTTTCCTCATCTTTCTTCTTCTGTCTCTTCCTGTCTGCTACACCCTTCCTTTTTCCAACCTGAGGAAGTCCAAAGATGCACGACTACCAAAATGTAGTTCCAAGTATAACCTGTATCTTACTGGTACCTTTCTTCCTTCCTTTAACTGTGTATTTGACCTGATGTGATACCCGTGTAGGGGCTTAAAGCTTCTTTGTATGCACTATGCTGGTCTGCAAGAAATATTTTTCTTTCTTTTCTTTGGACTCTAATTAGCTATGTTTTAAAAAATTTGTTTTCCTTGTACTGTTAATCCTTTTCTTACCATACTGAACTGCTCAGTTCATCACTGCCAGTGGAGAGTGTCCTGTTCTTTTGGTCACCGTTGTTTCTTCTGTGTTTAATCAAAATAGTCAGTCCAGCCTAGTTCTCCAGAGTGAAATATCTATATGGAAGCATCAAATTATGTTTATATTTAAGGAACTTCCAGATATACAAGAATAACTCCCACAATAAAAAGGCTTGTTTTGATTACCTTATTAATCTAGGAAGGTTGTTTCTTTAAGTAGTAGAGTCTCTTGGTTCTTCCCATTCTGGCAAAATGATCAAAACAGAACGATATTTATTTGGTGGTTTTTTTTTTTTTTGTTTGTTGAACAGGTGCCTGCCTTTAAACTTTAGAGCAGAGGACTTAGCTAGTGGAATCCTGCGAGAACGTGTGAAAGTTGGGGCCAGTCTGGCTGATGTTGACCCTATGATTGTTGATAAATCGGTAGGTTTTGTTAAAACGTTTTATTCTCCTTCCCCAAATTATGCATAACCAGAATTCATCTGAGCCTCTCATTAGAGTTGAAGTAAGTTTATAATAAGCTCACTGCTCTTTGATTTTTTTCCAAAGCTGTTGTCTGTTTATTCCCTTGGGCTCCAAAGCGCTTGCTTTTGGCCTGTAGGTAATCAACAGGCTTCATAGATATTGCAAATAAGCCAAAATACCAATTGCCCAACTGTATTTCTTTGGTTACAGTCATTTTACGATTACTTGTAGCAGTAGGAACTGGGATATGCTGAGCAGTGCCGGAAACAAAAGTACTGCCCACCTGGGTAGGTTAACTCAGTGCTAGCCGTGTGGGTTCTGAGCATATTCAGAAACAACCATGCTTATGGTGTGTGTTGTCCAGAAGCTGCTGAATTATTACTAGAGCTGAACCATTGTCTAGAAGTACTTTGACCATATTCATGTTATGCTGCGCCTGAGCTTAAAAATGCTCTCAGACTTAGGCTGGATCTCTGTAGATGTCCAGGCATCCCTGGCACAATTAACTTGTGCACCAGATAAACCTCGTGTGGGCAACCATGAGTTGACTTTCTCAACTGTTTTTGCACTTTCAAAATTCAGGGAATGCCGTTGATAAATGCAATGTTGTTTGTAATTTGTTTTCAAATATGTTATTTTATAAGTAAAGGTACTTTTGTGGAAAGCTGTTGCAATATATTCTTTGTTTTTCTTCTAAGGTGCGTTTTGATAGTATAGGGGGATTGAGCCATCATATCCTTGCGCTTAAGGAAATGGTAGTGTTTCCTCTTCTCTATCCAGAAATATTTGAAAAATTCAAAATTCAGCCACCAAGGTAGGTGTATTTACTCTTACTGTTGTGTTTTATTTTATTAAGCTCTGAAAAATGCTTCACTTGAAAACAGATAGGAGATTGATTCTTTCTCTGAAGTGTTTACTGTTCAAGTAGACTTACAAATTTGCTACCCCACTTGTCTATCAGAATGTAATAAGGGGGATGAAGAGTTACAAAAATCTAGTTTATTTTTCTTGTGATAAGAAGGTAAACTTTGTGATTTGGTCAAAGAAAGAATTCTCAAGTGTTCTATTTAGTAGTACCTTGTCTTTTTTTCCATTATGTTATCAAATATTGTACTAAATCAAGCTAAATGCTGATGTTTCTTTTATAGAAGTAATCTCAATAATGTTATATTGCAGTTTTAATATTTATTAATCAGGCATCTTTGTGTGTGATTTAAATGGGTACACGTAATCTAAATAAATTGAAAATTTGGGGGATATTTTTGTCATTTAAAGGAAGTACATCTCCGAAGAAGTAACAAACACTGATTCAAGTGTTACCTAAGATTTAATATTTGAGGAGGTATTTAACTAGTGTAAAACAATCCTTTGGAAGCTTAATATGCCTTTGATTAGTATTCTCTACAAATCAAAGATTTACTGATTTGAAAGCATAAAACAAACAGATTTTATGAAGTCATGTTGAATACACTAAGTAATAATAGTAGAACTTAAGTCTTTCTTCTCCAGGCTCCCTGTCTTCATTATAAAATTTGACTTGGAGTTTTTCAGGAGACATAAAATAAGTTTGTGACTGTGTTGATCCATTTATCTTCAGGGGCTGTTTATTCTATGGTCCTCCTGGAACAGGTAAAACCTTGGTAGCTAGAGCTCTAGCTAATGAATGCAGTCAAGGAGACAAAAAGGTGGCTTTCTTTATGAGGAAAGGAGCAGACTGTCTCAGTAAGTGGGTTGGTGAATCTGAACGTCAGCTTCGACTCCTTTTTGATCAGGTTAGAAGAAAATACATGTTTTTCATATAATTTCTCTGTATGTTGTTCTTTTTGTGTTTTAGGCAGCCAAAGTTATTTGTAATTGAAACTAAATAACTGTAAATTTTCATAGATTGGGCAGGATTTATCCAAATTACTTATTTAGATGAAAAGATAGAGGAATGCTTACAACAATTTTTCGTGATCTGAAAACTGAGAGGAAGAAGTCACTTGACTTGTCCGTTCATGAAGCAAAGTAGTTTGGGTAAAAATAATAATTAAATCCGTGACTTTGAGTTTGACTGGCATGTTCAAGAAAAATGCTACATAGAGGAGGGTGCAGGATTGTGTTGGCTGTGTGTATATTTTAGTGTCCATATTTGGCTTGAAAGATGATGGACAGAAGAGAGAGTCACATAAACCAGTGAAATGCAGTTACTCAAATGAAAGCTGTTTTCAGACACTTCTAAGCAAACAAGTTACGAGTAGATAAGATACTGTTTTCTGTAACCGAGTATAAAGGGTCTCAGTTTGTCTTTAATCTCTCCAACACACAGTAAAACTGATACACTGGTGCCATCTTGCTTACTCAAAGGAGAATGCAGTCTTTTTGCTTTGAAACAGTGCTGTATTTGGAAATTCAGTTTTATTTTCAGACTGTATACTTTTTAACAAAGGTGTCTCAATATTAATTTAGCATGTTAATGCTTTGTAATAAAAACCAACTGTTTTCAGTGTTGATGGATAAATTATGAATTAACAATGAATTAATTTTTTTTTTTTTTTTTTTTTTTTTTCTTTTTGTT
>VZSZ01002660.1:39813-57103 GCA_013398815.1 Ibidorhyncha struthersii
CATACTTGTGGTTGTGATTAACTTGAAAATAGCCCAGTCATAAAGCAAATCTGTGACAGCGGTGACTTTCGTTTCATTCCTATTCTAGAGCATGCTTTCAGAGTGCAGCCCAGGCAGCCTAAGCTGATCCCTGCGCTGACTGTGGCAGTTCCTCCAGCCCAGCTGTGCATTTTTGCTCCATCCCTTGCGCTTACTTTAGTACGTCAGGCCCTTTGTTAAATCATTTTAGCCAGAAAACTCATTCAAAAATGATGTGTTTTTGTCAGGTTAGTTTTCTGCTGACGATGGGATAGCTGGAAGTTTTAACAAGTGTTGGAGCTGGCACGAGATGGGACCTGGGAGCGTGTGGTGGTGGGTAGGGGGAAGTGAGCTGGCTTGCAGCTGCAGTTAGATCAGATGAGGCTCCCTCGATCGTATCAGGCTCCCGTAACCAAAGTTGTTTAAGATGCTTAAGTCTCTCTGTATACTGTTAACCTGTTGGTAATGCTCAATTTGAAGATTGTCAGTATGGTTGATGAATTGAATTAGGTGTCTCTGTCTTTGTTGTATAGATCTAGTTCAGAATATTTTCTTTGGTTACATTCTTTATGTTCCTATTTATTACTGCTCATTATTGCTAACAAAGTGAGTTGGAAGTATTCATTGAGTTAAGTAGTAGTTTTACTAGATAATTCTGCTGCTATTGCTACTGTCAAACATTTGTCGATAATCAGTTTTGAAGATACAAGAACTAAAGTTTCTTTTGAATTTGCCTCTGTACCTTAGTTTTTCTTCTTATCCCTTCAAACCTAAGAAAATATTGAAAAATAAGCTTAATCTGTGTTAAAAACAGAAAAATCCACTTTCATGTACAGTGATTTGACGTGTAAATGTAGATTACACACTCTAGTGCTTCAGTTTTTCCTGAATTCAGAGCCAGGTATACGGCAGATGCTTAATGGTGTGCTTACAATCTGCAAATCTAGTTTTCTACCTGTCTTTGCAGTCTACTAATGATTTCTGTTTCTCGGAATTCCGTGAATCAGACACTCAAGCAAAGGATGTCACAGAGGCTTGATGCTTGGGATTAAAAGATGGGATGCCTTTTTTAATAATTACATATTTTAGGAAGCAAAAGCTGTGTCCAGTGCTCGAGCATAGGACTTACCCTGTGATCTACATTTGGTATAGCAAAAATTCTACCTGTTTAGGGACTGCAGTGAGCCAAGAGTTAGGAGGCCTGTCTGTGTCCAGTTGATTTGAAGGCCTCTATCCTTGCCCAGAACTAAATGTCTGGCAGCTTATGTCCTGCTTTTTCCTTCTGTAGACTAACTTTTGGCCACTGCTTGGGGTCTGCAAGTCTTTTTCAGCTTTGCCCTCTGAGGAATGGTTGTCAGCTGTGTGACTGCGTCATGCCTTGCCAAGGGACGTGACATGTCCTCCTCCCATACCAGCAGAATATCGTTCCTGCCCAGCCTACTCTGAATCCAGTTTCTTACATCATACAGCCAGATAACTAAGGGAACCTTTGTTGTCTCTTAAGAATTTTTCCTGGGAGCATAGGTCTAGATGCATGGCCCTGAGATGGCATCTTTGTCCAACACTTCACGCTGCCTTGAGGTTGATGCCTTTGTCTCATGGTGGTGGATTGGTCGGTGTAGCAGGACCTGTGCCATGGCCTCATGTAAATCGGGCAAATCGTGCAGGGGGTTCTATATTTGAGAATAACCCTTAGATCTTTATTTTACAGTTTCATTTCACAGCAGTCCGTTTTTCTAAGTGGCTGTGACCAACTTGAGCTACCGCTAGGATGTCTGGTGGTTGCCCTGAACAGCAGTGTGCTGCTCTGGGCTGCTCTCAGAAATGCTGCCCATCCATCGCAGAGCATTTTGTTCCTCAGGAGGTCTGCCCTCTGCACTGCTCTCGCTGTACAGCTGAGTAGCTGTGACCATTTTCATCCCGTTGTTGCAGACTGATTTCTCTTTGGGAATGAGAATGAGTGGCTTGCTTAGGCTAATAGCAAGTAAACTCCTTTCCTGGGGCAGATAAAGAGCTTGTAGCAGTTTATTTCCCATTATCAAATCGCAGCAGTTTACTCTTAGTCCTGTTGCAGCTCTGGCAGCTAATTTAGCTGTACCTGATTTTCAGCTGTCAACTGGTTGTTTCAGTTTAATGCCATATTTGTGTTTTTTTGCAGTTTGTCCCTGCAGTCTGTCTTTTGAATGCTATCAGTCTTTTAGCTTTTTGTTTCTGAAGGTCTATATAGAAAGTACTTTAGTTCATTATGCTACTATATTAGCAAAGGAATTAAAATAGATTAAGGTGTAGTATATGAATGTGGAATGAATTGAACTGATTTCGATAAAAAGTAATTTGATGTTCTTTGGCAGGTTATGAGAGGATGGAAGACAATTCTTCATAAACATACATTGTCTAGGTAGTCGTGCTGAGAATAATTTTGGAAGAAGTGTACCTGTAAAAATTTGGGCACTTGAAATAAATAAGTACAAAATTCTTTATAGACTGAGGAATTAGAGTTTTTATAACTTTATACTTGAAAAACCTCTAGCTGTGAAATAAAACCAAAGGAAGTATTTCCTAACAAGTAAAACATTTGTTGTATTTGCAAACTTGTTCTGCTTGATGGTTTTAAAAATAAACTGAAATTAAGATTAGACTTCTGCAATATTAAATTTGGTTTGTTTTTTGAAGAAATAAGTACTTACTATTCTGTGTTCTGATACTTAGACAGTTTTAACTCGTTTTTTCTACATTTGAAAATGTGTTATAATTTACATGAAGAAGATTGTAATGTCTTTTCTTGTTTGTTATGTGTGTACTTAGAAGTGATAAGGTTCTAATGAATATATTTCTTGGAACAGATGTACCAAGTCTAATATTAGATGATAGTGAAGATGAGAATGCTTCATCAATTTTTGAGACGAGCTGTCACTCAGGATCACCAAAGAAACAGTCATCAGCTGCTATACATAAACCCTACCTTCATTTTACAACGTGAGTGTTTCTCTAAATGCATATAACCAGATAAATTAAAAAGTGAAATTCTTATATCAGGAGAGGTAACAAAGATGATCTTTTGCTTTGGGGTGGGACTGGTATTCTGTAATAGAAACATGTAAGTGTATGGACAAGAGTTTTAGATGTGTGAATAGTCTTAGGAAAGGCCACATCCTAGACACAGTAATCAGAAATATTTTGCAACAGTCACATGTACCTTAGAAGTAAGGATGTTAACAGCAGTTCTTAATTGTAACAACCCATTTTGATTTGAAAGAACTGGGAAGAGGGAAGTATGTAGGAATATTTTGGAGACATTGCTTTTTCTTGGTCTAAAATATTGTTGAGCTTCAGTGTATGCAGCTATTGGGGTGCATTATATAATTAATTCATTCAGCATTTCTAACGTCTTTTTTTTCATTGTTTTTCATAGAACGTTTCGGGAAATGGGAATTTAATGTATGTGAAATTTGGATAAGCCTTCCTGTATAAATTGGACTGGCTACAGTAATCAACAATAATAAACCGACACTTCTTTGTTTTGTATTAAGAATAGTTTTAGACTGCTTTATGTGGTGGGTTCTGCAGGGAATTTGCTAAATAGAGAAAACGAGATTAGGAGAACAGTTCAGTAGTAGTACTGTTTAGTAGAGCCATCTTGTGGAAAACTGCTAAAATCTTTGTGCTAAAGAGTGATGCCTGAACAGCATTTATGGAAATCTAAGCTTAAAAATAAGGATTTAAGTTCAAATAGTTTGAGGTACATAGTTGAGTATTTTAATGCCAAATTTCCGCTTTTGTTGTGAGGTCGGGAGGGCGAACCCAAAACCAAAACAATGATACATATTTGTGTGGATGTATGTCTATACAAAATAATCTCAAAGAGTATGTTTATTTTCATAAATTATGTAAGCCTCCCTTAATCTGTCTTTCTGAGCATTTTTGTTTGCTGTCTGTGTATGTAACCTCCGCCACCAGAACTGAAAAGCCAAAGGTCAGCAGTATTCATAGCTGTTACAAAATATTTAACCTGAAATAAACCCAGTCAGTCTTCTTTCACTGCCCGAGCTGATTGATGTGCACGTAAAAATGCCTTAATGAGAGAAAATGTAAATTAATTTTAAAATACTCATATTTCATAATAAATTGTCTATAAATTGAAAAGACTTTTAATGGAAAAACCTAATGCTTCTCTCTTCATGTCTCACTCATCCCCAAAACAGGGCAAAATCACCCCAAACAAACTTAACACAAACCTCCGCAAATCCTTGCATGGACTCCTTAGTATTTCTTCTCAACAGAAAAAAAAACAAAAACTAAGTTTAGCTTTGCAGTTTTTCCTTTAAAATCTATCTTCTGTCTGGAAATCTGCTAATAGAAGCCTATCAATGTGCTAGAATAGAAGATGAATAGTGATTTTATTCAATCCTATTTCAGGTCCTATTTCTTAAATAAACAAAGTATTGAAATGTTAGGTGGTCTTTGCAAATCTTGGGTAGCACTTTAAGGGATGAATGGATTGACCTGGGATTCCTGAGGCTACTGAAGAGATGTTTTCATTGTTAGGACTGAGCTAGGCAGGATGAATTAAATATATTCACTGGAAGTCCCCTAAGTCTTTTTATACAATCGAGGAATTGGTTTTAAATAAACTAGTTATAATCAAAGTTTTCATGAATTTAATATGTGTATAGCTTTGCTCAGGTGAATTTGAATTAAATTGTTTTGAAATGAAAGAACAGACAAAGCTCGAGTTACTGAGACTTGACATAGTGTTGAGGTATACTAGAATTAGTAGAATCTTTTAAGGCTATTGTGGGAAATCATTATCTATTACTAAAGGCCTTTTGGATTCTAAAAAAAAGTCTTATTTTTTATCTCCATCCAGTGATAACATCAACATGTTAACTGTCGTTTGTAACTGTTGTTTTGCTGCAGGTCAGCTTACCACCAGCCAACCTCCTACAGACCAAGGTTACTGCTATCTGGAGAGAGAGGTTCGGGTCAGACTTCGCACCTTGCTCCAGCACTATTGCACACTCTTGAAAAATTCTCTGTACACAGGCTAGATTTGCCAGCACTTTATTCAGTCAGTGCCAAAACGCCTGAAGAATCGTGTGCACAGGTGACGTTTCAGATTCTCTTGTAATGAGTAAATTATGTCATTCGGCATCAATATAAAGGCAGCTAACTGGAATGTAACTTAAAAGCCAGGTTTTCATAGGCTCCTTCTATTTTCATGTTTAAAAGAAAGGAGTCTCTAGAGGGTGATTGAGATCTCTCTGCTGACTAGTGAGAGTAATTACATTTTTAACTTGCCCTCTCAGTCACATACCTAATGTCACGTAAGCTTAATCTAGTTCCTGATTTTCATTTTATTAGCTTGTGTATGAATTGTTGCACTGTGGTTCAGGGTTCAGTTAGTTACTTTGAAATGTTTTACGTTTCAAACCAGTTTGTGGTGGATTTTGCATGGATTGCAAAACACCTTAATTTTTGTCTTGATTGTTCAGTCTTAGCAAGGTTTTGAAACATACATTACAAATAGTTGTAGTCTCCCTAGCACATTAACGTAAAATAATTGAATGGTACGGCTAACAGTTGCAAACACTTGTTTAGAAAGCCTTTATCATTAGATAATTTTATTTTACTGGAACATTTGTATATAAAATGCCACAAACTTGAGTCATTTCCTATTCCACAAGAATTTTATTACTCACAAGTGACAATAATTGGTTTCTTAGTTTAAATACCACTGTTTCTTTTAATTAGATCTTTCGCGAAGCTCGAAGAACAGTACCAAGTATTGTTTACATGCCTCATATTGGTGATTGGTGGGAAGCTGTCAGTGAAACTGTGAGAGCTACCTTTCTAACTTTGCTGCAAGATATACCATCTTTCTCCCCTATATTTCTACTGTCTACCTCTGAGTCCATGTATAGCGAATTGCCTGAAGAGGTAAGTTTGCTGTGGAAGGAGGCGTTGTTAGGGGGGTATGTGCTCTTCAGAATGTTTTGATTGTGTAAAAACATTCTGTTTTGCACTGGTTTTCTGGCTTAATTTAAAATCTGTCAAACTGAAAATGATTGTAATTTCCTTTAATGAGGGGTGTACGTCCATATTAACGATTTTCATAATCTCTGTGCTACTTTGCTGAGAAGACAAAAGTGTTCATTTTGTCAGTGGTTCATTTTGACAAATTACTCCAGTGTAATTAAATGCAGGTTTAGTATAAAGGCCTAACCTTTAGCTTTACATCCTCTGAGCATCAGGATGGGGGAGGGGTGTTCCTGTTTTTTTTCCTCAATATTTTCATATTTTCTTTGATTTCTTTCCTGTTTCTTTTTTTTTTTTTTTTTTTAATCCTGCCCTTTTTTTTCTTTGCACTGGAGAGGTAGCGACTGTTAGGATCATGGGATACTGCAAGTTTAGTTACTACAGAAAATTCACCGAGAATTACAAGTATTTGTTTTCCCTAGGCTGTGTACACAGCTTTGGGTAGACTTTACTATCTTCTCTCCTGTGGCTAATTTTGAAAAGTTTGCTACTAGTGTTTTAATGTGGTCATTAATCACCTATTTTTGAGTGGGGGCTCAATTTTCTTATGGCTTTTTTTTTTTCAGGTGAAATGTATTTTCAGAATCCAGTATGAAGAGGTTTTTTATATTCAAAGGCCAAGTGAAGAAGACAGATTGCGATTTTTCAAAGGGTTAATTCTTGATGAGGCAGCAATGCCCCCACCAAGAAGGAAACAGGCTGGTAAACTAAGTTACAGTAAAACCAATAATAATGTGATCTGAATGTTTTCTTTTGTGGTGTTTTTCTTTTTCAAAAGGTGTGGGTGAGTGACAGTGTAGTTAACATTTGACAGTGTTAATGAATGCCCAGAATAAATTTTGTGCATTACAGTTACCAGTTTTTGAAATTGGAGAGCTGTGTGGTTAAGGATGCAGTGATAGTTAGATCGACGAGGCAGATAAATATATAATGAAATTTGGAGTGGCATAATCCCAAGAGCCACTGTGTTGTTAATATTTCCATTGTCTGACTTCTTGGTTTTTTCCCTAGCTCTTCGTGCTTTGGAAGTTCTTCCTCTTGCACTGCCGTGTCCAGCCCGTGAGCTGTCAGAAGCAGAAAAACAGCGAATGGAGGACCAGGAAGAGAACACATTGAGAGAGCTGCGGTTGTTTCTCAGGGATGTTACCAAGAGGCTGGCGACAGACAAACGCTTTAACATCTTCAGCAAACCGGTGGATATTGAAGAGGTCTTGTTTCAGTAATGTGCAAACAATGAAGTTAAAACTATTAGAATATAAATTTAAAAAAGGAAATGGATACATTAATGAGAAAAATAGGTGTTTGATCCATGATCTTTCCAATCTAAAATGCTGACTTTTAGCTGGTGAGATAGGCACAGCCTCATCATCTGTGGTGCAGGGAGCTGGAGCACATTCTTTGGCTATACCAGTGACCTATTGAAAAACCTCGTGCATTCCTGTCAATTTTATAACTGAAATCAGCATTTAAAAATGCCATCACTCCTATCCTTACCAGTGCTCTTGAAATATTTGAAACCATAGATATAATTCTTTAATAAAAGCTTTACAACACTGGAATCGTAGACATGATAATATTGGGAAAGTGATCTGTGTTCTATAATGTATTCAGCATTGATAGTATTGTGGAATAATTTCAGCAGTAATGCTTGTGGATGCCATTAATCACAGATGGTAGCACATTATAGGGCATTAACTGGTCGATTATGGAGTGTGCACACCTAACTGATGAGACAGTTCGATCTGCAAATCTATTTTTGGGTGCTGCTATATGAAAAGGATTGTGTTTGGTCTGACTTTGAGATCAGATGCTGGCCCACTGCAAGCTTTGCAAGATTGCTAATTAGAAAAGAAATGTTTAATTTCTTCTGAAGAGAAGCATGTCTTTTGGAAGACACTAAGAGATGAATATGGGGCATTAAAAGTACAGCATTGTAAAAAGGGGATTTGCAGTGTAAATTCCATGCAGGATGGAACAGACATCTTTTATGGGCCCATGTAGTCCTCTTAATTTGGGCTTTCCGTTAGCGTTCTGTAGCTGACTGTTTTTGAAAGACTGACAAGAGCTCTTTAATACGGCAACTTACAATGTGAGCGTGGTCTGAGCAGTAACTTTGATTTTTATTATGAAACTGCGTGGGAGGTCCATTATTGTAGGAAGCTCTTCATAGTCGTAGTAAAGGCAGTTTCTTTCCCCAAAGAACTTGCGGTCTAAAGGGCACGTAAAGTAAGAACAAATTACCATCCCTGTTTTGTAGATGGAGAGAATTGAAATGTGAATTTGTTATTTAAAGACTTGCCAAAACCTGTGCTAATATATCACATCATTAGAAATCAAATGTAATCCTTTTTGTCCCACCTGGTGCGTTTGAGCACAGGACTACCCGTTTGTATGAGAGCCTGTCTGCTTGACTTTATTAGAAAATGGGTTGTTTGCTCCACTCCTACCTGTGTTGCAGAGGATGCTGCTCTGTGATAAGTCAAGGATTTTCCTGACTAATTCAGCAGCAATGTTGACAGTTTCCAGTGAAGATTCTTTCTGATGGTGTGCTAACAGGAAACGGAAGCCTGTGGCTTGGCTTTCCGATCACTGAAGCAATTATCATGTTTCCACAGAGGGAGACGAAAAGAGACTTTCTGCCATTGTCGTCTTTCATCATAAATTTCAATGTGTATATTTAAGGAATTAGGTGATAGGCTGCCATCCACCGAAGTAATGCATTAATGTTAGTTTATGTTGTAATATATTTTTGTATGAATGTCTACAGATAAGAAAAAATTCTTATGGAGCCGTTATGGCTTGATCTGAATATGTATTTAAATCTTCACTGTTTTGGCAGTCACCGTCATACGTGGGCGATTTCAAAAGAAAAAAAACACAATACTGCTTCTGAGGCTGCCAGTATTTTTAATTGATTGTAATCTTAATCACATTGAAACATTCAAGTATAGGTTTTTTTTCCTTGAAGTAAATGACAAATTCATAGATTTTTTTTTTTTTTTTGCTGAACTTTGTTACAGCAGCTGTGCTGATGTGTTAGTTTTTTTTCCTTGAAGTAAATGACAAATTCATAGATTTTTTTTTTTTTTTTGCTGAACTTTGTTACAGCAGCTGTGCTGATGTGTTAGTTTTTTTTCCTTGAAGTAAATGACAAATTCATAGATTTTTTTTTTTTTTTTGCTGAACTTTGTTACAGCAGCTGTGCTGATGTGTTAGTTTTTTTTCCTTGAAGTAAATGACAAATTCATAGATTTTTTTTTTTTTTTTGCTGAACTTTGTTACAGCAGCTGTGCTGATGTGTTAGACTACCAAACTTGAGCCCCTTATGGTACCATTAATTACATTAAATACTTTTGGTGTACCCTAGTGGATGCTAAATCTTCAGTTACGAGTTAGGCTCATAGTGAACTCTGACACAAGGCTTTCTCTTTAGACTGTCCTCCTGTACAGTCAGTCTAATGTCTTCAGTTGATAAAGCTTGATTTTTTTTGTTGAATGAGTGATTGAAAGAATTATTCAATAGAAGATATTTTAAAGCTGATAATTTGACTGTTTGGTTTAATGGAACTATACCTTTAAGGTGAACAAAATAATAGCTTCCCTAGTTTTTCTTAGCGTTTTGAGTTAGTCTGATTGTTTTTGCTTTTCTAACCCAAGACAGTACTATAACACTATAGAAAAAAAAAAAAAACAACCCACAACAACAACCAGTCTAAACAAAATTAAAAGTACATTTACATTAAAATATTTTGCCTCAAAAATACCATTAAATTAATTTTGAAAGGTAAATTGGTGAGCTACTGAAGAAAGAGTAGCTTCGGAAGTCCTATTTAGTCTGATATAACTTCTGTTTTCAACATAAATTTGTGGTTAGTTAATGTTTAGTTAATGAATTAAAGCTAAGTGTGTGGTATAAGTAAGAGTATAAAGATGTGACATTGGCAATGTTCAAATGCAGTGCATATGGTCCTGTGTCATTTCTGTGTGCTGTTTGTTTGTAGGTTTCAGATTACCTTGAAGTTATCAAAGAGCCAATGGACCTGTCAACAGTAATAACCAAAATTGATAAACACAACTACTTAACAGCCAAGGATTTCCTAACAGATATTGACCTGATCTGCAGCAATGCATTGGAGTACAATCCAGACAAAGACCCTGGAGGTAAGGACCTACTTCATTTTGGCCTACGTAAGTGTGAAAGCCTGGTATCTAATCATATATTTGGTTACTATTCGGGCATTTAAATAAACTGCATGCTGTGTGATAATTAGGATAAGCAAGTCCTAAGGGTCTGTGCTTTTAGTGTTCTGAGGCATGTGGTGCACTGGGGGACGTTATAAGAGCAGGAGAGCTACAGCATTCAGAGTTGTTTTCTAATAAATTAGGTTTTGTAGTTCCTTTTCGAATGTGATAGCTCCTTTTCAGTGAATAGAATTTGTATATGCAACAAAACCCCAACATAATTTGGAGAGCTCTGTAGAGAATCCTGCACACAATCTGGCAGTGACCTGTTTTATTTCCACATTGGCTTAGAACATTAAATTCACCCACAGAAATGAAGAACTATGTATTTGGGGACAGAAATGGAACAGGATAAATCATCAGGCAAGGAAGTCAGTTGCAGCTGATTAAGAGAGATTAGGAGGTATTGTCTTGACAAAGTGTGATGGGATGCTTTCAATTAAAATGGAATTTGTAGGTTGAAATGCACATAAAAGCTGTTCATGCTCAAAACTAAGGAAAGAATTCTTGTGCACTCTTTGTGAGGGCCGTCTTACAACATACATTGCCAAAAGAAAGCCTTTCCATTGACAGCTTCATCAATAAAACAACAACAAAGCACCCTTTTAATGTAGTTGTATTTAATATAAGTGATACTTGGAAATCTGGGTCCATCTGCAAGTGTAATCTGATGCATTAGAAAGGTTTTTATTAAATCTTGTGAAATCATTTTACCAGGTTAAAACCTGATTTTCTTTATTTTTCTTGCATCTCAAATTTTTTATTTTGTGAGGCTTTTGCAAAGGTCTTGTGTGGACTAGAGACAGTATAGTCTGGTCAAACAGTTACACTTGTTTCACATTGCCCGTCAAACCTGGTGCTGGTTCATATCTGTAGAAGATAAGCTTTGTTTCTTCAATTTAGGATGCATTTTGTTTTACAACTAAAAAAAATACATTGATAATATACAGCAAAAGGTTTTCTGTGTTCTTGATAACACGCTTTTGAGGACTTCTGATGTGTAATTGATGTGAACTAATCAAAGCCTCGATGGACACTTGGGATTCCAAGTGTCTCTGAAGAGCGCTTGTTTAGAAGATGAAGACTATGAGACGTACCTCCTGCATGTGAGACTGGCTTATGTTTGTGGCTTAGTGGTGGGCTTTGGGAAAAAATGACATTAATATACACCCTTTGGTTTTTTTAGGCCATTTCGATCTGTGGGCTTGCTTGTTTAATTCTAGGAAATGTAGTCTGAAGAGGTTTTCTGAAGTTTTAGAGCAGGTGTTATGGGACTACAGACTTGTAAGGTCAGATCTGCTCGGGATCATAAACAACACGGTTGTGTGTTCAGTGTGAAAGAAACATAAAATAGCAGAGAGAGCTTGGGGAACATTTAGAAGCAGAAATTTTCTTTGAGCTTGTCCAAAAGCTTGTAGAGTCTTAAGAAATATATTTAGGGAACCAAAATAGGGTTATCTTGGTTTTCCTTGCCATCAGGACTGAGCTGGGAGAAATGCATCTGGCTATTTCTAGGTTAAGTTTTGGATTGGAGTTTCTCATCATTAAGTAGGTAATGAAAGATAGTTCTGTCTTCTGCATTGTCAACAGCTGATGATGTATTGCTCTTCTGGCATGCAAGATTTTTTGAGCTGTTGTATGAATACACTGCTGAAACAGCACATCATGTCTATGTGGAGTAAGCAGTACACGCGTTCAGATGCATTAACTGAATATTAACCTATAGATGTTCACAATCTTTAAAGCTGGGCATATACGCTTTCCTCTGCTTCGTGCTTGAATTTACAGAAGAATCATAGTATACCTGCTTCCGTCCTGTTGTTCTGTTGGAAAAAGCAGTTGGAGTGCCAGACCAGCTGGCTTTATATACAGTATAGTTATTAAAAAATAGCTTTTTTGGGTGTTTTTTCCTTGTACTTTGCTATAAAATTGCAGATAGGTTATATAGTAAGATATGTGGGTTTTTTTTCTTTCCCTCCATTGTTTGGCCAGGAAGTGTTCTTAAAGGCATGGAAACATAAGCATTGTCTGTTAGAAATAATAATATTTGCCTATTTGAAGCACTGTCTGTGGGAAAGCCCATCACAGAATATGAGGAAAGTAGTAATTCAATCAAATACTCTTGATTTGATTTTTCTTTTTTTCTCTTTTTCTTTTTTTCTGTCTTTTTCTTTTTTTCTGTCTTTCTTTTTTCTGTCTTTTTCTTTTTTTTTACCTTTTTCTTTCTTTTGTGAGGGCATCTTAAACTTTATCTGACCAACTTTTTGAAGTCTAGTACCGCAAAGTTAGATCTGCAAAGAATGCAGTGTATTTTTTGTGATCATAAAACATAATGTTTCACAAATATATGTGGATAAAAACTTCTAATTTTCAGTCAGTTTAAGTGGCAGTAGATTTCCCCAGAAAACATATGTAGGGCTCATTTGAGCTGGAATACTGGGTGTTCTTTTTCACTCAGCAGTTTTTCCAGCTGTAAAATTTGCTGTTTCTAGAATTATAAACCTTGTTTAATAAATGTTCACTGATACTCTTAATTGTTGTCTTTAGTGATTATTAAAACAGATTAAATCTGCTAATTGTATAATATGTTGTAGAGATTAATGTTGATGTTTCCTGTTGAAGTACTTCCATCAACTGGAAAAAGTAATTCAGTATGGATGAATTGACAAATTAAATACGTTTGTTCTAAAAGCAAACGACGAGTGTTGTAGGTTTAATTGAAAAGCAACAGTCTAGATGTCAGTTTTCTCCAGATATGGACTTACTTATTAAGTTACAATTACTTTTCAAATTTCTACAGTGTTGGAATAATTTCTTTTGTGTGCTTCAAAGGTATGGGAACGGGTGTTCTCTGAATAAATGTTTCTTCGTGAGTCGCATTTAGGCTTCCAGTGTGGGCAATATTTTTTTTGTCCTGTTCCCCAAATAGAGATGAAAAAGGAGCAAACTTGAGGCTTGTTTCTTGCCAGTTTTTCTGAATGAATTAAAATGAGAAGTAGCTATTCAATATAAGCAGTAAAATAATCTGGTTTAGCAAAATTTTGAATTTTCTAGCAGTTGTTAAATGAAAATTAAGCAATAATTTAAGGTTAAAAAAGAAATAACAGGGGAGGAATATAAGCAAGCCAGGTCTACTTTACAGATTCAGGAGATGTCCAGTATGACTTTTTGCACAGTATAATTGTATGAATGTTCCTAGACCCCAGTGGGTAAATTAATTCCTGGACAAGTCTCTTGTTACTTTTGGGACTCTCTGCACTGTACTCTGTTATACTGTGTAGATCTGCCTGCAGAAACTGGTATGCCTGCTGATTCTAGCAAGTTTCTAAGGATTGTAAGTTGATTTAGGTGTGTTCATCATTCACTGTTTGAATGTTTATAAATGCCATGTTGATTAAAGTGGCAATTTGTACTTCTGAAGACTCCTGTATTTCTTAAATAGCTGGGTTATGATTTTTGAGCATGCTGTGGTGTTGATCCATTTACATTTTCATACATTTGTAGTATTTCCCAGTTACTTCTGTCTGTTTGTGTTGTAATGTACAATACAGAACAACATAGAAATGACAAAGAATTTGCATGATTGTGATAAAATTAACAAGTGTGCTGTCCTGTTTTCTAGATAAAATAATTAGACATAGAGCTTGTACTTTGAAGGACACTGCTCATGCTATCATTGCTGCTGAACTGGATCCAGAATTTAATAAGATGTGTGAAGAAATCAAGGAAGCGAGAAGAAAAAGAGGTATATTTAACTTCATTTATCGTAACACAGCATATGTGGGATAGAAAACAATTTACAAATGTCCATATAAAAACTAAAATTTAAGATGAAATGTGGAATGCATGTCAGACTCAGGCAGTGCATGCTAAAAGGTGACTGAGCTTGAAACTTGTCTACGTTTTCCAGCTATGTGAACTGGTCTGATGAAGCACCATCCTTCTTTACAAAAGAAGGATGCATTGCCTATTGGTACAAAAAGTCTCGTAGAACGTGGTGAACGGGTGAATGTTGGGATTGCGAAACCAGGGCTGTATTTTAAAAATGGCATGTAGTGCAGTGTAATAACAATTATAGTTAGAGAGAATAGCATTTAAAACAGTGCATTTTCAGTTCACCCTGGCATATGCACAAGTGTACTTTTGGTGATAATCAGTTGATTTTTTGGATTAAGAAGCAACTATTGCATCCACATTGAGGGGACCATAAGGTTGGCAGTCTAATGGTCCAGAATAAGGGAATATAGCCCCCTACATTGGAGGACATCACTGACTTAATTTTTGTTTAAATTAGTGCAGTTGTTTTCAACTTGTAGTCCGTAGACCTTCAAGTTTGTGGGCAGCTTCTAAAGTGACCACATAAGTTAATCAAAAGCCCAACCATATTCCCGGTAGGGCTCTGTTTACATGAAAGATTCTGTACCTCAGTGGAAAATTTTTAAAGTTCTGAAAATTGAAAAAGGTTGAAAATCACTGGACTAGAACATTGGAACAACATTTCATGCTGATTTAGGGATTACTGATTTCAATTATTTCAGCTTTGCCTCGGCAAGTTGTTTCCTGCTTTGCCTCGTGCTTTGGTAAAAAATTGCATTATATGATTTCTGGGTTGAATTTGGCTGTTCTTAACTTATAGCTGCTGGTTCTTGGAATACTTCTATCAGTAGATAGAATACCCTATATTAATAAATTTCTTTGAACTCTGCAAGTATCTGTAGGCTCTCTCCTCTTCAGGTTTAAACAGATACAGTTCCTTTTATTTGCCCATTCAATCATGCATTTTTTTGTCTAATCTGTACAAGCTTCCAGTGTGTGTCTTGAATTGTGGATAAGAGAACCAATTGTAATTCACCGTGGTTGTAAAATCGAACTAATATAATGCCTTCATTTCTCCTCTGTACTTTTCTATTAGAAATATAAGAATATTCACAATTCCGTCCTTGGTGTCACGCTGAGAGCTATGCTTAGTTAATTATCCATTATGAGTCCCCCATGATTGTTAAAGGTTATTGCTTCCGAGGTTAAAGTAACTGTTTGTAAGAGCTCTTTGTTACAGACAGTAACTATATAGCTTGTAAGTCCCTCCTTGCAAGTCTTGCAGAAGCTAACTGGAACACTGCCCTTCTCTTTACGGCAGTGACCAAGTAATATGTATTTCTGGGGGCAAAACCTGAAGACCCTGTTGAAAGAGGTGGGTTTTCAGAAGTCGTAATTAAGGCTGATGGTGTCACGCAATGAACTTGTTAAATCAGAAAAAAGAGATACTGTTGGTGTCAGATGCTGGTTAGTGGACCTTCAGATGTAGGTAGGTAACTAGCAGTACCAGTTGTTTGCGAGTGACAACAGCTCACACACAGCAATGGACAGGTTTCAAAATGCATTCTATGCATTGTCACAGAAACTTAGTGTCACAGATCATGTTTCAAAGATGCTCAGGCCTTTGGACCACATTTTGGTGGTGAGCTTTGCAGTTGGCCCAGCTGCAGAGTGTGGAAGGCTAAGATCACTTACTGGATTAGCAAGGACAGAAGGTTTGGAATGTATGGAAGAAGCTGTGTTAGATTAACTGGTTATGAATGAAGAAAAATGTATTGGGCTCTTGAGGTCTGAGGAAACCTCATGCTGTAAGGCAAGCCCAAGAGATTGTCCTATCCGTGGATGAAGAGTTGTGTCAAAGATTATGATGCATTTCAGGCATGTACTGCTGGCACTGGTCATTGTAATGGATGGAAGGGATGTGAATGCTGACCAGCCTTGCCATTACTCCCATTTTGCTGTAGAGAACATGCTCAGCAAGACAGATCAGCAAAATCACAGTGCATCTACCGATCTGGACTTCGACATTTACCCTGTCTTGGAACATTTTGGATAAGGCATATACTTGCATTTTTCTTCTTTTGATTGAATGTCCACAGTGTTATTAAGGGATTTCTGGTTTCTTCTTTGGATTGATTACCAGACGATCAGGTGTAGAAGTGATACCCGTATCTTCCTCCTTCCCATCTGCTTCATAATAAGAGTACATTTTGAAATAATGGAATGTTTTAATGAGGAAATACTTGAGGAAAACTGTGTAAGCGGTGTAAACTGTCTTTTGCTGTCCAAAAGCTTTGTGCAACTCATCACCTGAATGGTTGCTTATACCAGGCTGTTTGCCTGAGTGGAGGCACCCAATGAAATCATGCTGAATTGGGCAGCCAGCCTTGTTGCCTGACCAGCGTATGAGACAAAGTGGTGGGGAATTGAACCCTTAAGTACTACTTCTTAATATCAACAAGAGATGTCCAAGCAGGGCCTTAAATGAATGTTGAGACTGAAGTCACAGTGTGCTTCATCACTGACCTGGATGAAGGGATAGAGTGTACCATCAGCAAGTTTGCTGATGACACTAAACTAGGAGGGGTTGGCTGACATGCCGGAAGGCTGTGCTGCCATACAGTGTGAACTGGACAGGCTGGAGAGTTGGGCGGAGAGGAACCTAATGAAATTCAACAAGGACAAGTGTAGGGTCCTGCACCTGGGAAGGAATAAGCCCATGCATCAGTACAGGTCAGGGGCTGACCTGCTGGAGAGTAGCTCTGTGGAAAGGGACCTGGGAGTCCTGGTGGACAACAGGATGACCATGAGCCAGCAATGTGCCCTGGCGGCCAAGAGGGCCAATGGCATCCTGGGGTGCATCAAGAAGAGTGTGGCCAGCAGGTCGAGGGAGGTCATCCTCCCCCTCTATTCTGCCCTGGTAAGGCCGCATCTGGAGTATTGTGTCCAGCTTTGGCCCCCCCAGTTCAAGAAGGACAGGGGAACTGCTGGAGAGGGTCCAGCAAAGGGCTACGAAGATGATCAGGGGACTGCAACAGCTTACGAGGAAAGGCTGAGGGACTTGGGTCTTTTTAGTCTAGAGAAGACTGAGGGGGGATCTTAACAATGCTTATAAATACTTAAAGAGAGGGTGACAGGAGAATGGGACAAGTCAGTGGTGCCCAGTGATAGGACAAGA
>VZSZ01002660.1:57591-175453 GCA_013398815.1 Ibidorhyncha struthersii
TGGCAGGGGGGGTTGGACTGGATGATCTCCAGAGGTCCCTTCCAACCCCTATCATTCTGTGATTCACTCTATGATGCACAGCAGGCTTTTGTTCAGCTCAGTGTACCCTAAGCTTCTCTTTTCATCATCCTTTAAAAGTGCTGGACTAGAATCTATAAAGTCCGATGGGGGAAAAAAAAAAACGGTTGGTATCCATGTTTCTTTGCATACGTGTCTGGACTCAGCTTGATACAGGATCCTACCTTCAAGCCTTACCTGAGTTAAAATTCTTATGCTTGCCAACAGCACTCCTGTGAAAGAAGGGCAATAAAGCATACAGTGAACTATGGGGAAAAAAAAAGTCCAGGTTTATCATGCGAATCTACTAGCGGTTCTTGGACCAACTGTAAAACTTGTATTAATACCTTCTCAGAAGAGGTCAAGGTGGTGTTGCAGTCACGTATTGAGTCAGAGTGGGTGGCTGTGGCCATCAGATGGGAAATTTGTCTTCTGACAAAAAGAACATGCCCCATACTTGGATAGGTCTTGGTCAACATTTTCTTGGCTACATTTGGAAAGACTTCAACATTCAGCATGAGATTTGGATGGAGTTGAGCAAGCGGATCTGCATGAGGCTTCTAATGAATTCTCTGGAAATATCAAGTGTTTCTGTCTGGAATCACAGAGGAGTCTGATAGACAAGCAGCACATACTGTAGGCTTTTTAATCTTTACCCAGCTGAAAAGCCATTGATTTTCTGGATTGTGCCATGTATTAGCTCTTAATTTATTTCCAGGATACTGAAGATGAGGGTTAAGGGTAAAAAGCTCTGTATCCATTTTCTTCAAATTTCTCTTGGCAAGCTATTTAGCAATCTCACATAGTTTTAAAATGGAAGGTATTTTCTACATCACTTTCTTTTTCTACAATTTTTCTGTTTTTTTTTTTTTTTTGACAGATCTGCCATGTTTATTTAGTACTGAGATTGGTGACCAATCTCAAAAGAAGTATTGCAGCGTTACAGAATAATAAACTGCATAATAAAATCGATAACTAGAATTTAAACTAGAATTTCTTGTTCTTGTATTACTGAAATGGGGTGCTGTTCTTCAAAGACTGTAAATCTAAGGATAACAAGTTCTAAGTTGGTAAATTAAAAAAATAACCAAAAAATGGAATTATTGAAAACCAGAAGATAACAAGGTGGAAGTGGTAGATGTTTCGAGTAATGAAATATGTTTGATATGCAGTTTGAAATATTTGTAATGGTACCTAGAAACTTATTCTGTAACTATTAACTGTTAGGTGAGAGTTCCTTTGTGCGTCTTGTCATTTCTGCATCCATCAGGTTTAGAGCTGCTTGTCTTCTCTTGATCACTTGGCTCTGGTTACTATCGGAGGCATGATATGACATTTTGAAGACTGTTTTGGTGGATGGATAGGAAATTCTAGTTCACAAATATGAAGCTCCAGAGATTAATTTATGTCTTTAAAATGTGCATAACCAATATGAAAGTTTGCATTTTTAGAATTTAATTAAAACCCCCCTATGAAATGCTAGAAGCTGAGAGATGAACTTATATTACAGAAAACAAACGGACTCTTTGTTAAAAACAGAATCGCATTTTCATAATCTAAGAGCTCATATTGACTCTGAAATGGATCCATTTTACATAACATAGATCATGGTGACAATACAAGGTTTTTATTCAGATACTCTTTTTGATATGGCATACAATACCATTATGAATTGCCACTTATTTTAAATCATCTGTTTAAAATTAGGAAAAATTGAAACTGTCAATAAGAATTTGCTTTATAGAACAGATATGGATAGAAGAGTGCAATCTTTGGGGACCCAAGTGTGAGAGACAGACGTATTTTTCTAAGCCATCAGAACTGGCAGTTTTAAGACCATGCAACCTAAGTTATTTTGGCAGTAGAAAACAAATATTCTTGATTCTAATCTTTGTTTTGAATGTCCAGCTAAATATTAATTGATGTGTTCTTATTGCAGCATGATATTCCAAGTTTCTTTTTAAATTCAGTAGTTTTATGCAGCTTGGTTTATTTAAATAGGTATGGTTATCTTCTGTATGCAGGCTTATCGGTAACAGCAGAACAAATAAATCCGCATGGTTCCACTGTACGGAAAACAGAATCTAGAGTTGAAGACGCATTTCGGAACAAACAAAAACCCACAATGGCAGTGTGGCCCAACTCAGCGAATAAATGTGCATGTGAGTACCTTGGGTGATAATTGTGCAAAACTAGAGGTACTTCCATTGGCAAACATCTCAAATGTTTCTACTACTGTTTACTGATTATTTCCAGAAGTAATTTTAGGCATGAAACATAGAACTTTAGGAAATACTCTTTTTCTGACTGCATGAAATCTCTGCCCAAGAAGTTGTAAAGAAGCAGGATTTCTGTTTTTTTTTTTTGTGATAAAGAATAACTGTTTTTCTAATATAACGTGAATATTACATTTTATTTGTAAAAGACTATTCTCAGTATAAGGCAACTCTGATCCAGTGAGAAGATCACTTTTATCTGTTTGATGAGTGTTAAGATTTGTTTACTCTTTGTGTGTGTAGTCACAGGTACATACCTACATGCTGCTTCATACTCTCCCACCTGCACTATAGTTACTCACTTCCTATCTTCCATATATACAGTATAATTCTAAAAGTTAGAAAAGAGATTACAAATTTAACTGTATTTTCCTTTACGGCACCTGATTTTCAATAGTCAGTATCCATTATTGCAGGATGTTGAGATACTCTTGCTGTAGCCTACTGGATTAGTCCAATTAATTGATCAAAATCTTTAGAATTGTGAGGAGTGACTTTTTAACTGGGGTGTAGGTAATCAGAGGCACTGCTAATTATTTTCAAGAGGTAAGTTGATTAGAACAGGTAAGCACACAATGGATATCTTGGTTATAAACAAAATAAAGAGTAAGAAAGTAAGTAGGGATATACTGATAGTTGTGCATGGCTTTCCTGCTGAAGATGTGGAATCCATTATTAATATATTATTAGTAGCATTATCAATTATTGCTTAATAGGCAAACTGATAAATAGGAGCTGACAAATTTTCATTGGTCTTTGTACTGTCCTTCATGGTACTTTTCCTTGATGAGAAAGAGTTTTCTAGGCACAGTGATAACTGCCCAGAGATGAACGTTGTTTATATATGAATGATAGTGTTGGTGTCAAATAGTTTAATTAATTAGAGCTGTATGGTTTTATTTCCTGAAGCTGTAATTTCTTCCGTTAAAGGAATTAAAGTCAATCGAACAGAGTTATGGCTTGAATAAATTGTTTTATAATAAATTGATGATGTGGATCCAAGCTGTTCTTTATTCATTTGGCAGCTTGTGCAAAAACAGAGAGGAGGGAAGGGTTTCTCAATTTTATTTATTTTTTTTTAGTTTCCTATGCAATCCAAGATGGGAATCTCACTCTGGCTGACCTACAGAGCACTTTCCTGGCTCTGTCTGCTGTGCAGCAGACGATAGGGTTTATAGACCTCCAAGCTCAACGTCTCTTGGCAAGAGAGATAGTCATTACTGGTGACTTGTATTAAAAGAAGCTCTGGTACCTCTGCTGGCTTCTCCACCTGATGTTGTGGGTGCAGTGGCAGTCATTTGAAAACTAGAGCCATCAACTGAAGGAAACTGCCAATGTTCCTCTGTGTAAACAAAAAAGGAGCTAATGTTAAGGCTCCGTTCCTGCTAGTATTTTGGTGAAAATTTGAAAATTTGAGGCTTAGTGGTGTTTGGGCCTATGATCAAACGAAAATCTGCCTTTTAAGGCTGAGTCTGGGAAAGGTAGCTGGTCCAGGATGGATGTGATGCATCTAGTAATCAAGAGGGAGAACTGATGAGCAATCAGAAATCTGCAGAGGGGATTCAAGTAGTACACGGCACATTTAGGTTGATGTGGTAAGTTCAGTAGAGACTAGGAAGAGTTCTTAGCATTTTAGAAGGGTGTTAGGAGGAAAGAGCTGGGGTAAGGTGAGAGCAGAACAGAGTAGATTGTAGGGAGATCATACAGCAGTAAATTACATGCTGGATTGTGATTGTATAAATGAAAGAAACTGGTTTAGAGAAGGCATTTCTGAACAGAGGTAATTTTAGAGGTAGAGTGGAAATTTTTTTATGGTCAAGAACTAAGATGTTTTTTTTAAGACTAAAATGTATTACAGAAACTAACAAGGACAATGGTTCATTTATTTTTATTACACAGGATAAAATCTGTACTTTGCAATTAATTCTGAAAAAATCTTCCATTTTTTTTCTACAATTTGAACTTGAGTTATTTTTTTTCTTTAGGTAAATCTATGGAAAAAATCACCAATCATAATATTATTTGCCCTATTTAATTTTTTAGAAGCTTTGTTTACAGTATTTTAGAAAATAGCTACAAAAAGACAGTTCAGATGAAACACTTGAACAGAGTGGACTACAGACAGTGCAGCAGCCTTCCCTAGTTAAAGCCCTGTTTACTGTTCAGGTCTACTACAATACAGAATGAGAGTTAGTTTATCACGTGTTCATCTGTTTTCCGAGGTTATGTATTTTGTATGAAACTTTATTTCATATTTTAGTTACCTATTTGTGATTTAATTTTTCTAATGTATTTCAGTTTTTTTTTCTATTTGATTAGACCAGATGGGCTATCAGAAGCGTGGCACAAAATATTTGTTCTGTTTGAAGGGATGGTGATGCACGTTCCTGAGTTAGATTTAATCTGCAACTTCCGTTTCCCTTGTTGAAGGTACACCTGTGTACTGTGATGGTATATCATTGTATAGATGAGTTTTAAGAGTATTGCATTGCCAGAAGTTGCTGAAAATCCATTTGGGATTGTTCTGCCACAGATAATTTAAAAACATTTCCATACTGACAGTGTATTTTGAGAAAGGTGCCAAGTGTTCTGGTGGGAACTTAGAACAGGACGTAGGTCAAAAGCCTGAAATAAGTAGTTGTATGACCATAGAATCAGAAAATTGCTGTGGTTGGAAGGACCCTCTGGAGATCATATAGTCTAAGTCCCCTGCTCAGAGCTGGTTGTTCAAGGCTGTGTCCAATTGTGTTCTGAATATTTTCAAAAATGGAGCCTCTGCAACATGCCTGGGAAACCTCTTCTAGTGCTTGGCCACACTCACAATAATTTCTTTTTCTTAATTTTGAGTTGAATGTCTTATATTTCAGTCTCTGCCCATTGCCTCTTGTCACTGGGCACTGATAAGGGACTCGTTTCATCTTTGTATGTGCATGTGTGGAAAAGGAAACTACCGGCAATGTGCAATTTGGTGTGTCTGGTAAATTAATCATTGCTAAGTGGTTTAGATACACGTTAGCACATAAAACATTAGCATCTCTTTAATTATTGGGATGCTGTATAGTAAAACTTTGTCCTACTGCTCTATTTTGCCAGTAGATGGAGTATGTTGCATATTATTTTACTGTCTTGCAGTTGCTTCCTTTAGTGTTACGTATAAATAAACTGTATGGGGAAGATTTGATATTACATTCTTACCTTTTTTTGCAGTATTTAACAATAATACATTGTAGTGATAGGCTGCATATTTTGTTTTTTTCATAGAGAAGATGTCTTTTATGCCGTATGATAACTACGATAGCTGTGAAAATGGCATTTGGAGCAAATAACAAAATTAAAAAAATTTGTGTTATGTGAAGTATTAAAAATATAAATTTTATTAAAAAGTCATTTTATGAAATATGAAGTAAACACACTACTAACTTTTCCCAATAATTGAAGTGATTAATGGTCTCTATAGAAAGAAAGGAAGGATATAAAAAACTGCTGCAGAAAATCTAGTTCCAAAATAAATAATATTTTGTCCACCTTCTTTTAGTTGGTTTGGTTTTTTTTTTGTTTGGTTTTTTTTTTTTTTGCTAAATGGCGATCTTTGCTATCATACGACGCTACGTGTTTCTGCTTTATAATGGAAAGGAGGCTTTGTTTTGGGAGGAGTATTTCTAAAAATGATTTGTAGAAAGAAAAGGTCTTTTGTTCATAATCTTTCTCAGAAACTGTTTTATTCTCTGTCTTTGTCTGATTTTCATCTGTTTAGTCTCTTTTCTTTGACCTCTTTGCTACAGTGGTGTCCATGATCGCTGTACTTCAGGCATTCGTATGGCTGCAGTAATGCCTTATCAAAGGACATAGCAGACCAGCTACCATGTGGTTTTTATTATTTTAACTCTTTTCTGCCTTTTGGACAGTTCTGCATTTGGATTCAGAATTTGGATGCTGGCATATTAACAGTCATCCAGATGTTAAAATCCTAGTAGCTGCTGATGTTTTGTCAGAAATCCTACACTTGCTACTGTTTTCTTTTCTCCTCCTGCTCTCCAGAAAAGGGATTTGACTTGGATTAATTCTCATGTGTGAGAGAGGCAAGTACTGTAACTTGACAAACACCATTAAAAATTATTTTCTGGAATTTGAGGACACCTTTGTCTTTTGAGGACATCAGAGCTGAGACAACTGTCTCTTTTTATTTCTTTACCGTTTTGTTCCGGGCAGTATAGGAGTTAGCATTCTGGATGAGAGTAGTTTGATCTCCTGTATCTGGTGCTGGCTTCAACCAGATGCTTTAAAAATAAGTTACAAACATTTGTGAAACAAAACCAGTTTTTTTTCATGCCTGATTTTGAAGGAAGTACCATCTTAGCTGATTCTGAGTTGGTTAACAGTTCTTTTAAAACTCACAGGCTTTCTAATTCTTCTAATCTAAAATGCCATTTAGTGAATTTGAGGGTGTTCTAATAAATCCTAACTGCCTGTTGTTTTTTGGGATCCCATCAAGCTTTTGGACTCACTGATACCTAGTGGTAAAGAAATTTTCTTTCATCGCTATTAAATAATCTGCCTCTTGAATTAATCAAATGTCTTTTTTTCTCTGACAGAGGACAAAGAGGGTCCTACAATTTACCTGATCAGTGACTTTTTTGTATTCTTTTATTCATCTCCTTTCTGACTGAGTAATGCAAGTTTGTTCAGCCTGTCTTAAGGAGGTTTTCCTGAAGGCATTAGCACCACCTTTCTTATAAACATGGTAAAAAGACTTTTTAGAAAAAGTTTTTTTTTTAGTGAGTTCTTCTAAAAGAAATTTTTTTCCTCAAAGTGGTACGTACAAGTGATGTAATAAAGAACAGTTTTCAGACCTTTTAGCTATATCTTACTCCTTCCTCCCTTTTGAAAAATGGTAAGGTTTGCTTGAAATTGTTAGATTGGTGTAAAGTTTGCTGCAGAAGTTGTTGATTTTCTCGTGATTATTACTCGTTTCTTAACTTCAGTTTTGTTTGTTTTTTTTTTTTTTTATTTGCCTTCTTGACACAGAAGCCAACCAGCAGCTATGAGCCTTTCAGATATGTGATATAAATGAATGCTGTAAACTCTACTGAATGTCGTTTTAATTAGAGTGGGAGCCTCTTCTCTGCTTGTGAAGTTGCAGGAGAACCTCACGTTCATGGCGCTGTTGCAGCAGGGAAGGTGTCATTCAGGAGTCCTTAAGAGCCAGCTGAATGTACCAAAAATGTAAATAGCTGTAATAGTTGCTATTGTACCAAGCTTCTCAGCAGAGGGAAAGTGAGCAGATCTATAGAGGTGGAAAGTCTAAAACTTGTCTCCACAGGTGGTGATAATCTGATTGTTTCTTTTGACTTCATTTTGCTCTTTAATTTTCTTATGTGACTGTCTTGTCATGTACTTCACTAACATAATTACTCTGGTTTCCTGTAAATTATGTTTTTAGCTTAGTTTCCCAAGAAAATAATACCTGTGCTCTCTGTCCATCTCTGCTCCCCTAATAACTTCTGAATCGTGTAGCCAGGTTCAGACAGACTTGACAGGAGTTGAGCGCTGAAAGATTAGATTCTTGTGGGTTTTGTGAAAATTGGTAGCTGGATAAATCATAAATCTACACGTCTACTGAAGGAAAAGGCTATAGATTGAAAATGGTAGTTACCTGTTCTGCCTGGCCTTGTTAGCTGATCAGTTAAAAAAAACATTGTATTGGCCAGACATGGCATGCACACTGCAGATGTAGTATATCTTGTGTCCTGGTTGGCTGGAGTGGGGAGGAACAGAAGATATTGGGAGAGTTTTGTGAGAAACACTGGGAAGAGCTTGAGTTGAGAGCATTATAGGGGATGGTTGGGGAAAGCAGTTGACTAGGGGGAGAAAATTCTGGGGATAATGCAGCCAAGATTTTTGCCCGGGTTCTTCAAGTATTTGCTTACATAACATAAACTGTTATATATGCTGCTGATGGTCATAAATACAGAATCATAGAATTGCCTAGGTTGAAAGAGACCTTTAAGATCATTGAGTCCAACCATCAACCTAACACTGCCAAAACCACCACTAAACCACGTCCATAAGCACCGCGTCACCACGTCTGCAGGCCTCCAGGAATGGTGACTCCACTGCTTCCCTGGGCAGCCTGTTCCAATGCTTGACAACCCTTTCTGTAAAGAAATTTTTCCTAATATCCATCCTAAACTTACGCTGGAGTAACTTGAGGCCATTTCCTCTTGTCCTGTCGCTTGTTACTTGGAAGAGACTGACCCCCACCTCACTACAACCTCCTTTCAGGTACCTGTAGAGAGTGATAAGGTCTCCCCTCAGCCTCCTCTTCTCCAGGCTAAACAGCCCCAGTTCCCTCAGCTGCTCCTCATAAGACCTGTCCCCCAGACCCCTCACCAGCTTTGTTGCCCTTCTCTGGACACACTCCAGCACCTCAGTGCCTTTCTTGTAGTGAGGGGCCCAGAACTGAACACAGCACTCGAGGTGGGGCCTCAGCAGTGCCGAGTACAGGGGATGATCACTGCCCTCGTCCTGCTCACCACACTATTATGTTAGGTTGTTGCATGCAGTTTTTTAAATGTATTTGTGCCTTGAGTGCCTTCCATCTAGGTGAAGAAAATGACATGTCTCTGAGGGGTTAGTTCCATAGTCACTTCAAGCTGGTCAAACTGCAGGTTACTACTAAAGGTGCTGTCTTGCTTTTTCACTGGTTGCTTATTTCCACTATCTCCCCTGTGCCAGCACCATCATTCATGAGTTGGAAACCTCAGTTGGGGAACTGAAGATGTTGAAAACTAACCCAGAAAAAAAAAAAAAAAAACAAACGTTTCGGATGGATTTACTTCCCTTATCTGTTTTACTGCAGGAACAGTAGTGCCGGCACAAATGAGGCAGTGGAAATGCTATAGCTGGCTTCGGAGGGAGAAATGGCTTTGTCTGTTAGTGGAAGCTGGCACCTCATTTTGCTTTTTAAGCCATTGTAGAACTGTGCTCTGTTCTTTCTTGCTGCTTATCTCTGACTGCAGTTTGGGACTTTGTGACTGAAAACCCCAGAGACTTTCAAGTGGACTATTCAGTGCCCCTTGGTAAGGAATGTGGAACTACTGGAAGCAGCTAAATTACTGTGGCAGATATATAGATATCCTGGATGCTGCATAAGAGGGTGTAAATTGCTGGTAATAAGCGCTTTCTCAAGGCTTTGAGTTACTTTACACACAAGACATCAGAAAGAAGTTTAGGGTTTTGATCATGGAAGAAAAACTTGAAACACGTGCATTGCTTCAAGTGGTTCTTGATGATACTGCCGACGCAGAATCGAGATCCATGGTGATCTTACTTGCCATGAGAATCTCCATTGGATTTTAATCCCCAGGAATTCTTTGTGAAATAAAGGTAACAACAGAGAATCTACTGTTTGATGGATGTGAGTTTTATCATTTAATGACAAGAGGATTCACATTCTCTGATGGACTTTTTAGCAGCACAGAGGCATATAAGGGTCGTCTTTTCTGCAGCATCAAGTGAACTTGTTAGCCTCCACTAATACTGTGCTGCACTCTATACTGTGGTAGTCAAACTACAGAAATTTCAAGAGAAACGTACCTGCTTTGACTGCTGCATCTTCTCATTAGAGTTCCTCCACATTAAGGCAAGCAGACTTGCTTGTTAATGACTGACAATCTTTGAATTTTCTAATTATATCTGCTTCCTTTTCCAACTGTTAACGTTATTTCTACACAGTCTGCGGGTCTGTCACTGTGCTGCTGGATTTGCAGGACAGCAGTAGTGTATACCTCAGTTTTGAAGCTTCTGTACCATTCACTCATGTGTTTGAGATCTGTTTTCCTGAGACCATACTAAACAGAAAGGTTGACAGTTACCTCTAGATCTTGCAGAATACTTCAGGAATGTGGGGAGGATTTAGATTTTTTGGTTTTTATTGTTTTGGCTTTTTTGACCATCACTGTTCCTTAATATCCAAGAACTATACCCTGCTCTGGACAGGGTCGGTGTGCACGGCTAGCTATTTCACCAGAAGATGTCATTACTTGCTGTATCAGACTTGAGAATCTTAAGGCAGAGCCTGCCAGTGGGTGAGAATTTCTGAAAGTCCACTACAGGTGTCTTTTTACTGAACTTGTGCCTAGAGGACTGGTCCTTCTGAAGTAAGTACAGAATTTAGTTTTTAATCATGGGAGGCCACCTCTGGGAGAAATGCTGTCTGCCTTAAGTTTAGGGATCTTTCAGCAGACTCTTAAAGTGTCTCAACATAAGAATATAAGAATTGAGAAACACCACTTACTGCTTAATGAAATGTAGGGTAAATTTTATAGAGTGATTAATTACATTGTATTACATTGCACTTCTAAAAAATGCTGTCTGCATATACTGTCGTGCTTAGGAAAAAAGAAAGAGTGGGGAATGGTTGTTTTTGATACCAACTTCATGCGAACATAAGTGGAATGTTATGTGTGACTCATGGTCAAACAGGTATTTATTGTCATTAAAAATTCTGAATAATGATTTACAAAAAAGCAAACCAGAAGGAAGCTAGACCTGAAGTGAGGATCCCCTTGGCAAAGCTATAGAGGTTATGTGAAGATTATAGAGAGAAGAGTTCAGCAATTCAGAAGGCAAGTGAATGTACTCATGTGTGAATAATTGGTATTATAATAGTTTGAGTTATAGAAACTCAGTTCTATAAAGCAGGATTCCTCTGACAATAGTATTTCTACTGCCTCTGGCACAAATGCTGCCAAAAGTCTGGGTATCAATGGGTAGATTTCAGATGAGTAGTTTCAAAAGGAATAATTGAAAAGGTGTTAATGCATTAACTGGCAATTGTATATACTCCGTTAATTTTTTTTTAAACAGCATTAACTTAGAAGTTTTTCTTCTGTAAACGGTTATCCTCTTCTACTACTTACTGAAAACTTTAATGTGTCATAAATCATACCAACTATAAAATAAAAACTGTGGGCTTCTACTCTTGCTAGTATACAGTCTTACAAAATATCAACATTAAGGTAGAGGAGAGCGGACTCCAGGTTAAGCTTGTTTTTTATCACCAATCCATTAACCCATTAGTTCCTGTCTATTAGCCCTTTAGTTTTGTATCAGTTTTACCCTGCGGTAGCTCCTTCCTTGTTGAATCACATTCAACTGTCTTGGAGGATTCAGAGATAAATTTTGCTTTTTCCTGCCTCGTATGACAGCTTCTTAGGTCTGTGTTACTCTCGCAGTAGTGCCTTTTTTCTTTCCAGTAAATACAAAGAGAAGCAATCCAGATGGTGAAATCTGGTGCCAACTTCTACATTTGGTCACGTGGTTTCTTGCTCCCATTAAACACTCCTGCTATGTGTACCTCTCCCTTAGCTTTACTGGGGGAAGTGGGCAGGACAGAAAGACTGGTAGTGTTTTTTGTTTTTAAATGTTGTATTCCTTGCTCAGCTTTTCACTCTTCCTAGAGGCTTGGCTGTCTGTGTAAAAGAAAAATCTGTGTAATGATATTATGGGTGCTAAGGATGTGGAACAAAAATGTTCTTCTATCCCAAAAGACATCCCTGTGCGCAGAGAGAGCAGTGCAGCCTAGCTGAGAGCAAGAAGGCGTTGTTTTGAAGGGGCAGTTTAAATGTGAGGACTAGAAGTCTACTTCCGATATGATCAAGGAGGTGAAAACTGGTGAATGGGCGCAAAGATATATAACGGGACTACGAATCTCGCTGAGGTCGCGAAAATGATGTGAGCAGTTTTGTGTTAAATAAGTGCAAATGAGAGATTTAGTTGGGTTTATGAAGGTCTGAGGAGTCAGAGCTTCAGTGGCTGGGCTGGAAGGAGTTGAAAGCAGAAGGGCTTTTATCTGAATGACAGGAGAAAAAAGTTGATTCTTAGAAGTATATGGACAAAAAGAATCAGGATTTTTGAAGCATTGATCACTTGTTTACAGCTCTGCGTAGCTCAGGTGGTGATGGTACTGCCTTAAAACAAGAAGTGGGAGTCTGGGATGGGAAAACTTTAATGTTAACTGAATTCTATTGACTAAATGTGGGTGAAAACCAGAAGTACTTAGATTATTGCTTTTGTCAGCACAAATACTGTTAAATATTAGGAGGATAGGTTCTGCAGTGATGAAATGCTCTTCTTCATTCGTAAGTCTCAGTGGCTGGTACCTGGAGGTATCAGTTTTTTTTAATACTGTGACTTAACATCAGTTTTATAATAATAGCAATGTTTCAACCTAAGCTCTGCTTTGTTTGCGTACTTTGATGAGGTAGCTGAAAAATTTCCTGCATTTACTGGTTTTGATGCAGTGTAAACCTCAGCACTCCTGGGAGGACACCTGCAGCACTTTTTGTGGTTGCTTTGTCTTAATTAAAAAAGGCAATAAAGCCCAACATGCACAATGTATGTTCGAATACTACTGTGTGAGAATTTAGCTGGACTTTCTGATTGTCATTAGGCAGACTTGAAATTTAAGGAAATGCAGGATTGATTTTACTTTACTTCAATGTATTTCCCCCATACTTAGGAATTTTAGGAATTTACCAGTGTGTTTAGGCAAATTATGGGTTCTCATCCCAGGTAGAGCTTGCAGCGATTTCAAATCGCTGAGGTTCTAAAAAGGGAAAATGGGAATAACTGTTTTTAGAGTCTGCATTCCCCAAATGAGAATGGCTGTCTGAGTTCTACATCATTGCTCAGCTCTTTTCTTTTAGTGTTTTACCTACAAATGGGTATATATAAAATACATTAAGTAGGAAAGGCTAGCAAGTCTTCCTTGTTTTCATAGTTTAGAGCGGGAATTGTGTACGCGACTGAGTGTTCACTCCTTATACTTCTAAAAGTCCTTTGGATCTGTTATTTGCTCATGTTGAAATCAACAGACAGCTTGCTTTTTCCTTGAAATTTGAACACATTTGATTGCCTCACACGCTACACCATATTTTAAGTCTCTTTACTGAGGGGAACCTATACATCTAAAAGTTTCTTTTTTTCATTATAATTCAGTTCGAATAAGGAGAAAATCAAGACGGCGCTCACAGTGGGGCAAAGGCATTATTAAGAAGAGGAAAGTAAATAATTTAAAGAAAGATGAAGATGATGCAAAGTTTGCTGATGATGAAAATCATGGAGAGGACAGTAAATTGCTGGAAAATGGAGAGCTAGAGATCAGCACTGACTGCATTGAGGAGAATGGAGAGGAAACAGGAGATCTCTCTATGACAAATGATGAATCCTCTTGTGATATTATGGATATAGATGCAGAGCAGAGGCTTAACAATGGGACATCAGGAAAGGAAAACAATTTTGCATCCACAGAAGAAGAGAGCTCAAATGAATCTCTGTTAATAACCGACAGTGTCACGCTGAGTGCTGAAAAGGAATTAAGGAAGGACTCTACATCAAAAGGGGACTGTGTGAATGGAGAGACATCTGTACACAGCTCGGAGGGTGTACCTGTTCCAGCATGTCACAATGGTAAAATGGAATCAGTTGATGCTGTTTCACCCTGTGACAACAGGGATGAGTCTAGTAACAAGCAAAAATCTTCATCTGAAGATCAGCCAAAGGAGAAATTGGAAGCTTCCAGTGAAAGTCAAGGAGCTGATCTAGTGAAAGCTGAGTTACCACATTGCAGCAATAATGAAAAAACACTACAGAGCGCAGACGTTGAAGCTAAAGATGCTGAAGCAGATAAAGAAGGTATAGCTTGATTTCCATGTTTCTGTCCTTATCTTAGTGTCCAAGTTAATGTGTCTATTTTTATTTGTAATATCTTATGTTACAATTATTATTATATGATGATATTTTATGAACTGCTGTTTGAAACTTTTAGTATGCTTGCAACATTTAATTCTGCACAGATAAATTAGAAGTCTACCCACAGACTTGCTGTAACGTTATTTTAGGCAAGTAAGTGTATCTCCATACGTACAATATTCTGTTTACTTTTGTAGGCTTTATGGGAAATATTGTAAATACTGAAATAACATTTAAACAATAATTAAAGATCTAAAAAATATTATCAATGCAGATAAATATACATTTTGTGTGTTCTACCTGATCTATATTTTGTTCTATAATATCTTTCGTCTTATTTTGTTAGAGATTTATGATAAGAATATCATTGACATTGGATGAAAGACCATAGAAATCCAGAATGTATTCCTTTAAAAACATTTGCTCATAGTAAAAGTTAAAGCAGTTTAACTCATAGCAAAAGCCAGATAAACTGTTGTCTATCTAATGGAGAAGGTATCCGGCTTTGGAGTTACAATCAACACAGTAACAGTGCAGCAAAAAGATAAGAGAAGGAGAAGGGAAAACCTGGTGGCGCATAAAAGAAGGGGCCATGTCCTTTGAAGACAAGAGACATAGTTTCCTCAGGGAAGAGAAATAAAAGCCTTATGCATGATTGCCTTTTTAATTAGTGTTTCAGAATTATCTAAAAGAATGAAATTTTTACTTCAAAAGTTAGCGCTGAGATTTACAAAGTAAATGAGTTTTAATGAGAGATCCGAATTATGAGAATATCACTATATACTTGTTGGCTGTGTTTGTACGTACATATTTTCTCTAAGGGTAAGGAGAATAGTAGAAGAAAGGTCCTAAGAATATCAGAAGAAGAGTATGATGTATGTTAAGAGTCTTCACATTTCTGAATTTCATAGTAGAATTTTATGTACATTAAGGATGGTTGTAATAACAGGGGGTCCTCAGAAAAAAAGGCATTTTACATAGTTGAGGAGGAGAAAAACAGTGAATGTGAGTGTTGGGAGAGAACAGTGAGATATAAAAATATTTTGTTCTCCACAACAGGATTGGACAGCAGCTTTAATACAGAGGTGGAAGAAAAAAGAAATGTGTCACAAAAGCATGGGGTTTTAGGAGCAGAACAGATGTTAGAATTACTGTGGTGATGAAGACATGAGATGCTTTGGAGAGAAAAACAAGGATTTGGTTCACTTAGGCAGAAAGATTTTGAGCATTATCTTAATATCTGAACTTGACTTAGCAGCTGTATAATTTGATACTGCTAAGTAGAAATACAATAGATTTTTTTTTTTTCAGTGACATTCAGTTTTCTGTTGGGACTTTGGAGTTCAGTTTTAAATATGACCAGTTTCACGTGTTTTCTGAACTGTGGTTTTGTGCACCTGTAAACATTGAATTCTGCAAAGCTGGTGAATGATGTGCACTGCTACAATCGTGCTTGCTTGGTTCAAAAAAACCCAGCAAACCAACCAAGCAGAATCAAATGAAAGTGAAAGAAACCAAGCTGTTTGCTTTGAGAGACTGACAGTGCTGATAATTGTTTTTCAAATGACAGGTATATTCAAAAGTAAGAAAACAAGAAAAGTCGCTATGGAACAGTCAAAGGCCACAAGTTTGGAGCAGGTCCCAGAGGAACCATTGGATCCCTTGCCCTCTGTAGTTGTTGACCATGACAGACTAAAGGTAATGGAAGTGAAAAATGAGTCAAAATGTTAATGAAACTGTCCATGAAAAATGCTTCCTTCCTGTGTTATGAAGTAGCATTTCCTTTATTTTTGACTGCAAGCAAATGTTATGGCAGCAGTAACTTTTGAAGATGATTTGTCGATCAGTGGTTTTTGGATGAAAAGTTAATAAAACTACTGAATCCTTACTGTCCCATCATTACTAACTTTACAAATCCAGTAATGGCACAGCAGTCTGCTATTTTAATTGCAGTTTTTGCAGGTATTCTTATGTGTTAATTGGACACGCCAGTTACTGAGGAACCGTTGGGTGCCTAGTAATTAGGAGTTACCATCATCTTTTCCCTTCCCATGTACATATACTTGGTGGAAAGAACTGTTAGTGGATTGGAAAACAAATTGGAATTTGTGCTGATGTTTTGGTGTCATAGACTGAACCCCTGCTAGTTAATTTTCTTTCAGTTTTGTCTCTTTTAAAGCAAAGTTACAATAAAATTTGCTGTCTTCTGTTGTAGAAAATAGCTTGCCGTACTATGAAATTTAGATCCCACTTGCTGTGGAGTACAGATGATACTCTTTGGAATCAATAGAAGTGTTATGAGAGGGGAAAAACGTTAAAATTGACTATCTGCTGCTATGGAAAATACACACTTTCAACTTTTGTTTATGAGCAGTTTTACATGTGTTGTCCACCTCTTCTTTTATTGTACCATTCTTCAACATTTGTGGAATTCCAATTGTGTTTCCATTTGGTACTTATAATTTCATGCCCATGCAAGTTCTTCACAATGCCTTCTTTAGCTATCAAGGCAGTTTTTATGGTTTGCTTTGTCATAATTATTGACCAAGATGACATAGGATGAAGTATCATTCAAACAGAGTTAACATTGCCCCAGCTATACTGTATAAAATCTAAGATGAGGAGAAAAGTGTGCGGCTAAGCAGAGAAGTGAATAGAGACATTGAGTCCTTTTGGATCTGCATGGAAGCAGCGGCCTTACTGATAGCCAGGTGTCGTCTGTTTTATTTGTATGTGTCCCTCCAAAATAGGGCTTCAGAAGGAGATTGCATTTCTGATTTGTCCTGAAAAAAATAATAAAAAAGTGATTATAAAAACCCTCTTAACTTTACCTTTCATTGTTCCAACAGAAGCTGCTTGATTTGGTGGTAAAGAAAAGTGACAACCTGACTGTTGACCAACTTGAGAGATTGTATTCACTCCTCAGTCAGTGCATCTACAGACATCGTAGAGACTATGACAAATCACAACTTATAGAGGTGATGTTGTACAGTTTCTTTTATTCTTTGTCTGAGTTTTGTGAGACTGTTTTTTCAAGAACTAAGTTAATCTATCAATTTATTGTTGTACTACATGGCAAAAGCTTTAAATAGACTTTGAGGAAGGTATCTGTAGACACAAAAAGTTTAGGGTAGTAATGACTTAAAAAACAGAGCTTGTTTCTAATAATACTTTCCTCAGAAAAGGATTAAGAAATTAACCTAAAAGAATAGAGGGAAAAGAGGAGAGGAATACACCACCATGGAGAAGACCTTAAAAGTTTGCAGGCTTTCTCTAGATCAGTAAGTGTTGGGTCAGTGCCCTGGCAAAGTCCAGTACAGCGTGATGTAAGCCAGTTGTCTGCTTTGCTGTCATCCTTTGCCCCTTAAAGGTGTTTGCAGTCCAAGGCCTTCTGTCTGCAGCAACAGTGAGTTGCTCATTTCACCACAGGCATAGGCTGATCACAACTGGACATGCATTCCCTCCAACGTCATTGCTTTAGCTGTAGAGGGGTTTAGATCAGCTTGCCGATTCAGCTGATAACCAGCACAGCTGAAAAAAGGACAATTGCTAGTTTCCAGTTGGAAAACTGAACACTAAATCTTTCTCCATGAATATTTTACAACAAAACCTGGAAAGGCCTTAACGTGGGATATTGTAGCATTCCTGCAAAATACTTTGCAAACCATTTTCATGCTATTCCTCTGCCATCTTCACCTAAAAACACGTTGAAAGTCTGCGCCAAACGTTAGGTAGATTAAAAAGACATTTATCCAGCAGGAGTATGTAGAAACTGATCTTTACTTTGATTTTTCAAACTGTGCAGATATGCTTACAGCTGGGTCACCAATAGCGTAAGTGGTGCAGTAAGACTTGAATTCATGCAGTGTGCCATTGTGATGCTTTCTTAATACATTGAGTATTGATAATGTTGAGTACACTGATTAATTAATAATATTAAGTACATTGATTATATAAGTGACCTTAATACACTTGGATTTTCTCATGGATTGTCACAGTGGAGTGCTTTTCTGCATTAATACTTTAATTAGTCTCCTCTTTTACCATATTTTGCTAGCAGATAGCAGCTAATAAACAGAAATGTTTATTTGCCTATTAATTTATTTATTCAGATTTAAAAAAACCCACAGTTTTGTAATGTAACTTCATTTCTGTCTCCGTATATTGATGTCTCTTGCAGGAGATGGAAAGAACAGTTCATGTGTTTGAAACATTCCTGTGAACTCGTCAAGATGGGTGGGTTTATCCTCTCAAACTGCTCACGGGAGAGCAGTCCTCTGAGCCATTCAGTTTCCATTTGCACCAAGTATGTGCAGAGCCTTGGTCTTAAGTGCTCTCTCTTTTTTTTTCTGTTGAATTTGGTGCTATTGTCTCAGGTACCTGAAACCAACCAGCCTACAAGAACCAAACGGAACTTCATATAGTTGTATCTGATATAAATAAAGAATACAATGCCACAGCTTGGAGATTTTTGGTGCTACAGAAACTGTTCTCATTTCTGCTCTTGTTCACTCTACATGCATTATCTTTGGGGAAACTTCAGGCAAAGTGGAGACCAACACATACAAGAGAACTGGAAAGAGCAGATCTAAGTTGACTATTTTTGAACAGGCAGACTTTTTTTAATTTTTTTTTCCAATTTTTCTCTTCTCTGGGGTAATGGACAAAAAAAAAATCTGTTCTAAAGAAGGCAATGATGCATTGTGGTAGGAATCTTGAGTAACTGGATGTACAGTAATTTGAAGATGAGGCTCTCTAGAACTGCCTTTAATGTGCCTTTTAGTCAATTGAGAAAGATAAGGCTAATCATTTGGTTTGGATTATAGCAGATGGCAATGTTAGAAAGCTGTCTTCAGAATGAAGATCTCCAAAAGGATGATTTGTATTCTCTTCATTGGATGGCAACTAGTATTATGGTTCTATAATGCCTGTCTTACTCTACAGAACTAAACTAAGACACACTGAAAAAGCCACATACTTTACCAAAATGGTGAAATTACTTTTTCATTGGTATATATTTGTTTTAGAAACAAGTTACACAGTGAAACTCTTCTGTGTTGCTAAAAATGAAGCATTTTCCCACCATGTCCTTGTTTGCCGTTCTGAGTTCTTTAAGAAAACCAAGTTTGATACTGGCAGGTTTCTTTCTGAAGTTCCGTGTTTGTAGTATAGCTTGGACTGTGCAGTGCAGGTAAGAAGCCGCTATAGTCGGTCAAAGTCCTGGAGCCCAAGCTCACTTGAAAATAAAACTTAAACTAGGCTTCACACCTCGGTCTGTGCAAAGCATTGCGAATGTGCGGGGACTGGAGGACAGCCTTTTGAATCGATCTGTTCAGACCAAAGTTCTCTGGGTCTGAATTGCGTAGTTCAAAACCTTTCCTTTCTGGCAGTTGGAGAGAACAGTCTAGGCGGTTTCAAGAAGAACATGTTTTGTCAGAAGCTCAGTATTAGAACATTACCTGGGCTGCTTTACTTCAAACCTACGTGGAAGATCTTTTAGGGAAGTTGGCTGGTGGTACCATCGTTAACCATTCATTGTGACTGTCCCTACGTAGCTGCGGAAGTGTCTTTCCAGAAATATGCAATACAGCCTGATTAGTTTTTGATTAGAGAAAACTGTCTTGGACTACTGCAGAGATACTGAGCTACCTCAGCTTTTTGTCTTTTAGTTACCAACAGTGTTTATGTGGAGGACTGTAATCACTGTGCTCCCATTTGCAAACGGAAGCTAAGGTACTTGTCTCCACCTCTACGGCTAATAGTAGTGTAGCGCTGCAGAGAAACAAAACACGGGCCTTGGGCTACTGCAGTAATCCAAAGTGCTTTGTATATTATGGCTAAACATAATTCTGTCTTAGATCTTTTTCTCCCCCAAATGCCACTGTTTTTCTTCGTAGCTAATGGCAGAAAAAGGTTTTAAGCGTTCATGTACATCTAGTTACACCTTCTAAATGCAACCCATGCAGAAACACTGTATTTTTTAGGTGGGAAAGTGCGATTAAAAACAACAAAAACAAGCAGAAAACACACTTTAAATGAGATTCTTTGATCTCAGATTTGATTATGGGATTTTTTTTCCATGTTTCGTTTAGTATTTATTAGCATCATACCTGTTTGAGATATTTTTGTGTCTGGTACATTAACAGCATTTTGTATTTTGATGGAAATTGTTACAAACTTTAAGATTTGATTAAATAAAATGTAGCAGATTTTTTGTAGCAAGTTTCTGATAAAAGGGTTTTTTGCAAGTCTCAGGTTCTTGCTGCAGAATTTTTTAAAAATATTTATTCCAGTTTCACTTACTCAAAGAAGTTTTTGTTCAAGTAACAGCAGCACTTGTGGAAGATAAAACTGCATACATTTTTAAGAAGATAATAAATTTATATAAATTAAGAGTTGAGAATTTTAGTCACCAGTGAGTGTGAAAAGCAAGTTTAAGCTAATGCCTAGCATTAAAAATGGTTCGAAAAGGTCAGGTTTCTAAAGGAAAATTTTCACTGTCAGTTGTTGGTTGGGAAAAATCGTAAGAGGCAACTTTACTAATTGAGGCGCTGCCATGTTGTTTTAGAGAAAAGTAGCTGATATCAGATGTTCTAGTGGACAGCTTACCTAAAATGATATACTCGCCTTCCTAGCCCAAATAACCACACTTCAGTTTTTGTTTTCCTTTACAGATGTCTGGTGGTTATAGCGTTAAAACAGCTGTTAATCTATCCATGTGGTCTGAACTTGTTTACTCTTTGTATGTTTTTAATTTTTTTGCCACATAGCATTGGCAAGAGTTTGTACAAATTGACCTCTTTTCCTTGTTTCTTGTTGTGAAAATTGCAAATAAACTCCTGTGTGAGTCCTTGTGCTGGGGTCGATGAGCTGTGGCTGGCCAGAAAGGAGGAGGTTTCTCTCTGGGGCTGGTGGGGCTGTCTTGGAGATAATAGAGTTGCTCTTGGGTGAAATCGATGGCTATGGAGTTAATTGTATTTGCAAGCTTGAATCTCACCTGTGATTAATTTTTTTGTTTTGTTTTGTGTCCTCTGTATTGTTACTTGATTTCCTCATATGCCAATGTATTTATAGGATTACTGGGTTTTGTAATATCTTGTCTTCCTTTTTTTTTTTTTTTTTTTTTTTTTTTTTTAAACTAAGTTGGTGGGTCAGCTCTGGTTTTACCTTCAGTCTCCTGAATGGCAGGTCCTGCAGCTGATAGACACTTATTTTGTTTTTATTTTATTTTGTAATCACAACATAAGCTTGAAATTGGGCTTGTACTTGCATCTTTTGTATCTTGTACATTGGGTTATTTAGACATTGGGAAGTCCTGTTTGGTTTCATTAACGTGTGTCTACTTTGTGGATTAAGTAGACTTCCTTCATCAACTATGGTATATTTTGGATTCTATAGTTTTATTCAGAACTGTGTTTAAATTGATGTTTTGCATTTTGACTTCATTTTACGTTAGTTTGAAGTAAGTTATTTAATTTTTTTGAACTTCTGGAAATTTTGAACATTTTACTGTAATTTGTAATATAACTGCTGTGAAATACTTGAATAAAGATGACAAGAAAACACAGCTTTAGCTCCTTCAAAAATGTATTTAAAAGAAATGCTGCCTCCTAGCTGCTTTCAGTCTTTTTCTTACCAGACCTCCTTGATTTAGCAGTTCAGATGTTTTACTCTGGGATTTTGCTGGTTAGTTATTTTGAGCAGTTTAATCCCTAACTTTTGCTTTCGGTGTTTGTTCATTAAAGAAAAAAACTTCTAGTATTGGTTTGGACTGAAGAAGTGAAATTAGCATTGCACACTGGTGAGTGAATAACATAATTGTTACGAAGTTATGCTCTGTGCTTAGGAAACGTTCCGTGTTCGGTTGCAGGGTACCACCCAGGACTGCTTAGAGCATCCAAGAAATACCAGAGTTTCTTATTAGACCTTTTTTTTTTTAAAAGAAATACTCTCTTTCCTCCCTGTTTATCAAAGTTGTTCTTACTTTTTGTGTGGGTGTGGTTTTTTTTAAAGATAAACTTCTACTGTATCTAGGAATTCCTTTAGTCCCCCCCCAAATAATTCATGCATAGGAGAGCAAGCTGCTGGAGGTTACGCATGTGAACAGTCAACCCATATCTAACTCGTTGGCAATTTATCCGGAGCTAACAAACTGCACGTGATGTATATAATGTGGAGCAGAGTATGAGAAGCGGTTCTGTAGATGTGTTACGGCCTCTCTTGAGATGTAGGACATTGAACACACCTCCTCGTTTTCCTCTTTCCCTTTCTGTGTACCTTACACTATCAGGCTCCTGGGCAAACGAATAGTTGAGGAAGAGGGTAATAGAGTCAGATGTGAAATAAGTTACTAATTTTGCTTTTATATGCAGCTTTGAAAGCACAATTAGATATTATGTATATTATATAACTTACTATATAAATATAATAATGTAGAAATTGATCAGTGAGAGCTTAGGCTCGTTTTGTATCAGCGCAGTCAGGTGTGTTTCGATCGGTATGGCCTTGCAGATACCACACTTAACACCATCCAAAGGGTTTGCGGTCTGTGAATAAAGAACGCAGGGTATGACATTTTGCCTATCTGTTTCTGTCTTTCAGGAGTGGTGATGGCTGTGTTAATGGAGAGAATAGTTTCAGGCCTGATTTCTGACGGTGGCTGTAGAAATGATCAGTCAAAAGGGACAAAACTGCTTTGTCTGGGCACTGATGAAAGGATTCTTGTAAAAATACTTAGTGAACTTTGAGTGGTGCTTCAAGAGCATGAATTAGTGAGGAACAGTTGGTTTGCATCACGTGGTGTTAATAAAGCCATAGTAAAAGCTTGTGCAACACTCATTTATCAAGTCTTCACTGCTTAACGCTGCTTCCTTCTGCCCTTGGTTTCTGCCTTGAATGTAGTTTTGAAATTTCCTGTACTTCCTTAAATTTGCAGTGTTGCACATCCTCTGTTTCGTCCTTTAAGCCCCTCAGATAATGTATTTAAATAAATTAAAAATGGGATCCCTTTGTTCTATATCTTGGATAGGATTTGGATTTGGACTTCTAATATATGGGGTTTTAAGCTAGAACTGCATGTGAATAAATTCTGCAAGCTAAATCAGTAAACTGATTAATGAAGCCAAACTTCTTTTTTTTTTTTTTTTCCTCCTCCTTTTATGCATCACTTGTGGTCATGTAACTATTATGTAAAAATGAGGGATTATAAACTTTAACACTAATTAATTCAGCCTCATTGCATTTCTAGGTGAGTAATTTTTTTACAGTGTGTGATCATTTGCATAGAGAATATATTTCAGTTGAACCCACTGCCAGTAAATGGCTGTGACTACTACTAAATTCCACTTATTTTAGGAATGCATTTTAGTTATGCTATATTGAGCCTTTCTTGAAATTGTAGGAAGAATCCTTTTCCTTTAAAAATATGATAAGCTTCTAAGATTTAAAATGGGTTCACCACTTTCAGTGGAATGTTAGTGTAAACCCGGCCATCCGCATTAAGGTTTGCTGATATGTGGATGCTGATTTGGAATAATACTGCACCGGTACAGGTTAGGGGCTGACCTGCTGGAAAGCAGCTCTGCAGAGAGGGACCTGGGAGTTCTGGTGGACAAGAAGTTGACCATGAGGCAACAATGTGCCCTTGTGGCCAAGAGGGCCAATGGTCTCCTGAGGTGCAATAAAAAGAGTGTGGCCAGCAGGTTGAGGGAAGTCATCCTCCCCTTCTACTCTGCCCTGGTGGGGCCACATCTGGAGTATTGTGTCCATTTCTGGGCTCCCCAGTTCAAGACAGACAAGGAACTATTGGAGAGAGTCCAGCGGAGGGCTATGAAGGTGATCAAGAGAATGGAGTACTTCTCTGATGAGGAAAGGCTGAGAGACCTGGGTCTGTTTAGTCTGGAGAAGACTGAGAGGGGATCTCATCAATGCTTATAAATATACAGGGCATGTGTCAAGAGGATGGGGCCAGACTCTTTCCAGTGGTGCCTGGTGACAGGACAAGAGGCAACGGGCACAAACTGGAACATGGGAAATTCCGTCTCAACATGAGGAGGAACTTCTTTACTTTGAGGGTGGCAGAGCACTGGATCAGGCTGCCCAGAGAGTGTGGAGTCTCCTTCTCTGGAGATACTCAATACCCACCTGGACGCCGTCCTGTGCAACCTGTTCTAGGTCAACCTGCTGTGGCAGGGGGGTTGGACTAGATGATCTCCAAAGGTTCCTTCCAACCTTCCTGACCACTCTGTGATTCTGTGATAAAGCTGCTTTCAACTTTCAGGTGCGAAAGGGATTTTCAAGTTAAGCTGTTAGAAGGCTCCTCACATTTGGTTGCAAGAGAGCAGAGAGGAGGTGGTTTGGGCTCCGCATTTGGGGCATCACTGCTGCAGCACTTAGGATGTGTTGGCATACTGCAGAAGTTGAGTCAGTTCTGCTGTGGTGGATTCATCTCTGTGTTTTGTTTACTTCTGTGTCAGCAATTGGGAATTTGGCAGAGTATGCGTGAGAAATGTAGAGGTCCCTGAGACTGGATGGCTGCTGGGAATGCTCACGCCATTCGTCGTCCTGGATTTTTTTGTGGAGATGAATTATGTCGTGATGAAAACCCCTTTGCGTCAGTGTAAAGCTTGAATTGTGCTGTAACCCAGCGATGTTCGACTGTGTCTCTATGGAAGTAGGAGTCTGTAGAAGATGACCTGTCAGCTTTGGGACTGTTGATTGAGGGGAAGGAAAGACTTGGGGAAATTTCAAAAGGGGTCCCTTGGAAATATTTCTTCATCAAAGAAGTAAAACTCAGATCAAAATACTCATTCTAGAAAATATGTTAAATTTGGACTAAATTAATTTGGTAAGAAATTGAGTCTTTCTGCTGTAGAGGGAAAGAAAATGATACTGTTTTAGTTAAGGAACCATTTCTCATCTCCAAAACCCAGCTCTAGTTCTGTTGTAAAGGTCTTACATTCTCTTGCTGACTTTGTTACACCTTGTAGAATTCCTTTTGTATGTGGAGGCTACCTGGAAGAACAGCGATACCTGATTTTGGTGATAGGGAAGGACAAATTGCCAGTCTATTTTAGGTTTCTAATATAATTCTGAAATGAGTTTTGAAGTGATGCTCACTGCATTCTCTGTCACATTACAAAAGGTTTAGCGAGGTAAAGGAAATAAAATGTCAATAGTCACATGTTGTATGTGACTGTTAACATCAGTTTAGTAATAAATTACCGCTTTTTGTAGACATTTTAAGTATTGGAAGTAGAAGCATGTAAGGCTACATTTTCATAAAGCACTGGAGATGTAACTGGTTTAAAATTAATGTCTAGCATTTATATTGGGGTTAGAGTGCTTCTGAGTCTTGCTCTAAAATTTAAAGCATGTCCTGAAGGCAGAAAGCTTTTTTCTAAAATAAAAAGCGTCCTTTTCACAAGATTCAGAGGACACCCACGAAAGCACAAGCCGAGCATAAATTCTACAGTGTTAATCTTTTCAATACATGAGAATCAATTTTGGAAATGGAAAGCGAGCTGACACCTAATGATGATTTAAATGTTTAGCAGTTTGTCACAAAAATTCACATTTATTCACAGAGAATAACATCAGCAGAAAACGCTGTTGAATCTGATGCTGTGGCACGTATGACTTAATCTCATGCATACGCAGGGCCTACTAAGTTAGATACGGCTTAACAGTCTTTTCAAGAAAGGCATTTAGTCTTGATTTGCAGAGTTTGTACATCTACTGTGCTCTGTGAGCTTTTTGTCAAGTGGTTAAGCTCATGGGTAGGAACGTGCCTCAGTCCTCATTTGGTTTGGTCCAGCTTCTACTTCCAGGCACTGCTTCTTGTCTTCTCTTTATGCTCTCTAGACTCTTCATAAATAGATATTCCCCCCCACCCCCAAGATACTAATGTGCTGTGATCAAGTAGCCTTTCAGTCTTCTTTTTGCTGAGCAGAATGAGCTCTTTCACTGCATTTTCTCCAGCCTTTAAGTCAGTTTTGTGGCTCTCTTCTGCAGTAGGTCAATTTTTCAACATCATCTAAAACATTTGTTCACAGAGGAAATTGATGTGATATTCCAGCATTGGTCCCACCAGTGCCATATATAGAGCTAAAAATCACTGATTCCTACTCACTGTTCCCCTTTTTACACATCCAAAGATCAATTTAGTCCTTTTATGCCATGAAATTGGGCTGGGAGCTCTCGTTGCTTGACTCTTCTCAGGCTTGCAGCATTTCACGATGCTCTTCTCTCTCCATCCTGAATGTCAGCCTTCCTCATTGCCACCTCTCTGAGGTCCTGCTTTATGAAAAGAAGCTTTGTGTTAGTGGTCCCAGCCAGCCCGAGGAGCCGGCGCAGTACATGTGACTTGTTCAGTCCTCATTACCTTCTGCTCCGCTAACCTCTGTCTCCGCAGGTCTGCGACTAGGGAGTTAATGTCAGCCTTTTCCTTCAAGAGCTGTGGAAGAGGAAGATCCCCCACTAGAAATACTCTGATAATACCAAATTGAGAATTACTCCAACAGATTAGATAGTCCTCAATTAATCTGCCTATTCTTGGCCTGGTTAATATTTGCTGTCTGAATACTGTACAGTGAGAAAGTTAAAGTATTTTGTCACATGCTGTTGAAAATCTATTCCCTTATCAATCAAATGTGTAATCCTGTCAGAGAATGAGATCAGGTTTGTGTGATACAGCTGATTTTCTAGAAAATTGTCATATTTATTCTTATCTCTTTGATTCATGATCAGTTTAGTTAGATATCATCTTTCCATTTTTACTTGGGATTGATGTCAGGTGAATGCCCTGTAATTACCCAGTCACTTCGCTTGCCCTTTTGGTAACTGTCACATTATCAGCACTCTTTCTGAAATACCCGCGTGTTAGTAAAAATGAGTATCAGCAGGGCAGAGACTTCTGGGCTTTCCGGAGATGGTTGAGTGTTTGGTTACCCCCTGAATTTGAAAACTCTTATCCACCAGGGAAACTGTAATATCCCCTGCAGGCAGTGTGCTGTCTGGACGTCTTTGTTCCCATAGGATACCTCGTGCCAAATAGAAGACAGAAATGTGAGCCATTCCCAAGCACTCCCTGCCACATTTCCACTTCTCATTTTCCCTGGAAAGGCTGTGTGTTGCATTTAGATGTTCCAGTACAGAAACAGGCAGCTTGCAGAAAAGCCGCGCGCAAATTGAAGCAGGTAAAATTGAACTCGGTGTCAACAAGTAATGTATTCATTGGACACGAAAGTAAATAACTTATTAAAAGATGATCTCTTTTAATGGAAATGGAGTGGCTACAGAAATTCCAGTGGGCTTGGACATTTAGGCTTGCTTTGTGAGAGCTGATTATTTTAACTGGGGTGGAGGGACAGTGTTTCTGGTAGAGCATAATGCTCATTGTACTCTTAAGACATAAAGCATTTGGTGCGTCACCTTCACTATTCAGTTCACCGATCCTTCCTTTGATGCTGTCCACCAGCACAAGGACACCATATTACCAACTGGGGACTGCTTTGTTTAAGTTCCCAAGATGTGGAGAGGAACTGGTTCCTTTCTACCTGTAAGAGCTATTATTTTTATAAACTTTTTTTTCTAATGAGGTGGGAAGCTGAAGCTTATGTAGGAGTGTCATTTGTGACCTCAGTTAGGTGTCTGCTCAGCCTCGAAAACGGGAAAAAAGATCATTGATGATGGAGAACGTGTGTGTATTGCCCGTGGTGCGAGGCGTGACTTCAAGCAATCTTCAAACTTGGCCCCAGTTGTCATCACAATTCCTAGTTCTGTATCAATTTGCTTCCAAGCTACACGCTGAAGTTGCCTGTCAAGCTGTTAAAAACCCTGGGATATTAGTGCTCTTCTCTGGACAGGTCATGAAAGAGTTTGATACCGTTGCCAGTATGAATCTTGCCGTGTAAGATCTGGGATATGAACTCCAAAAGCAAAAGAAAATGCTGGTCCAAAATAACAGATGATGAAAATAAAATCAGCAGGCAGCCTTTCAAACCGTCATGGTATAGACCACCACTAATGAAAAATTCAGAGGCAGGTTTGGGTTGGTGACAGCATTGGAGCTTCCTTCTCCCAGGTAGTAACTGAGCCAAAAACATTTAATTCTGTGTGTAAAGCTGCTACCGATTGAAGTAGGATTTGTTTAGATAAAGAAAATTGGAGTTTGTTACTCTTTTAAGAAATCCGCTAGCTAGACAGGAATTACTAAAAGTACTGTGTGTTAGCAAAAGAGAAAACACGGGGTGACCAGCAAAGGGAGAGCCGTTTTTCAAGGTAGCCTGCCACTTTCGGTTTTGTTTCCAGTCTCCTGCAGCTGGAGCCCGCGCTGGGCTGCTTGTCATGCTTGCACGGCTCAGCTAAGGAGCCCGCCATGGCAGCTCTTGCTTTCATCAGTTCTAACCTCAGCGAGTGTTTAATCATGCCTCAAACAGATTGGCTTTTCGGAGGAAAAGCGGTGTTTCTGTTCTGGTATCGCTGTCCAGCTTAATGTAATGAGTGATGGAATCACTGTGCCTGAGACACATCCATCTGCCTCCCTGCAGACCCGTTTCTTTCTGGCTTTTCCCGCAGTCTTAAGTTATCAACCCAGAACACTTGCCGACGATGGGAACTTACTGCCGCCTCTCCTGGCATCGCTACTTCAGCCGAAAGCGTGTTTCAGCTCCTGTTTTTGAGCCGACTTGAAATGGGAAAGAAGGCATTAAGGGGTTAGCTTAAGGGTCTCATCCAATTTAAAAAGCTCATATTAGCGTGACAAGTTGTAAAAATGTGGAAGTGGATACAGAGTCAGCCTCTTCCTAGGGACCTGGCGCAGAGTGCAGCCCGCCAGGACTGCATGTGCTGTTTGTAGCTTTATCCCCCACTTGAATATTAAGTCTCCTTTTGCAGTTGGTGATGGGGAGGCAGTACGGTTCCGAGACCTTGCCCTTGCGTTCGAGACGGCGGAGAAAAGCTTTGGGATCGGTTCCAACTTTCAAAGCCGTTCTTCACGAGAAGCCGGGCGGGTGGGTAAGTACGTGAAGCGGTTGGTGCCTTTGCTGTCTCTGCCGATTAAACAGAAGCGTACTCGGGGAGGCAGGCAGCAGTGCGGCTGCGGCTCCTCTCCCGGCTAATCCCTGCGGCTGCGGATAGCGGGGGCTGGTGCTGGCGTTCAGTTTGTCTGGACTCCACCAAGGGCAAGCTGAAGTGTAACGAATGCTCTAATTAGCTTGCTCCAGTTGCGCTGTGCTAAGCTCAGCCTTAACACCTAGCTACAGTTAATTAAAAGACGGGGTTGCTGAGGTTTTATTAGTACAGTGTGTTTGCCACTAGATGAAACATCGGGAGAAAGGTGGATGACTTGTGTAAATTGTCAGGGGTGGGTGATTACCTGAACGCTGTGAACAGCCCCGTTTGGAGATCACTCGCCTTCCCAGGTGAGCCAGGGGAGAGTCAAACCAGCGAACAAAAGAGTTCTTATCATTATCGGGCTGCTGAGCCAGCCCGTCCCCTGAATTTCTTACAGCTTTTAAGAAGAAAAATCTCTGAGCAGGTATGTGCACATGATTCATTTGGCAAATGCGCTCAGCCAACTTCCCGGAGGGGAACTAAAATAATTTCCACATACAAGTAAAGCAAATAGCCTGTGCCTTGTTCATCCTACCAAGTATTATTGACTAGCGCTGAGTAAGAGATCTCTGCAGAGCCTTGATGAAAAGGTTGGCAACTCATTCCACTTGGTCTGGATTGCTGCAGCGTGGTTGTGTAATACTGCGTTGCCAGGCTTTTAGTAATCTTCACAGGCTGTTCAACCTCAAACTAAAATGTTTAACAACTGCCGTTCATGCTCTTAAAATACTTGCATAGATGTACTCTGTAAGAACCGGAGACAATTTCAATGTCTGTTACATTCTTCCTGCTAATGCATAGAACAGATATTGCCTCCTAAGATCCAGCTGAAATGTTCCACTGTCGTGGTATTTGAGACTAGTTATATTTGGCTCATCGTTGTTCCATATCCAGTTTTACAACTACCAGATGACACCCTAATGAAACATCAAAGAAACCAGGAACCGTTGCACTTAAGCACTCTCTGAAAGATGTATGCAGTGAGGTCCGGAGCTCCCACTCTGCGTACGAAGGAATTTTGACTGTAGGGCAAAAGTGGCGTTCGTCTTTTAGATGTGCCAGCAGCCGTGCAGGACAAATCCTAACTTTGATTTAAAACTAAACACACACAAAAAAAAAACAAATCCCAAAGAAAAAAGCTGTTTTTCAGTGTTTTTTTCAAGATAGTTTCCTCAACTATCTTCAGCCCTTTTGTTCTTTACTGAATAGTGAGTTTGGGGAAATAGACGAAGAAGAAACAGTCTTGCAGAATAAAATCCAAAAATCACTTCTAGGATTTTTTTCCGAAATAAGAATGGAAGTGCTTTAGAAGCTATTGAGCATTTAAATATTAGCAATAAATTTTTGGATTTGCAAGAGAAGCTATCTGGATGGAGTGAACGCGTTTTCATCCATGGCTGGGATGAACCCTGGAGTCAGTGTTCAGGCAGTGTTGTTTCTCGGCCAGTCGTGACAAAATTAATCCAATCTGGATGCTGAATCTAGATCTATAAATATATTTATTATAATATAACAAGAACTTAACAGTAAACATAAACTATATACAATACCATTACAGATAACCCTGTTTTTAATATTATTCACAGAAATAGCCAGTTTTGTTCCAGTGTGAGAAATGAAGAAATAAGCTAAATTGGAAATGTTGAATGTGTTTAGGTCTTGTTGACAGGTAGCACCTCCTTTGGAGGTAGACACACACCAACACTAAAATTAGTCCTGCCCCAGGCAGTTAGAAACTTGTGCTCCAATCTTTAGGTTCACACTTGCACCCTGTTTGACATAAATACTTTAAATGACATACTAGTATATAACTTTGTTGTGCTTATTTTTTTTTTCTTTAAAGAATAAATAAAACAACTGCATAACAAAGGCTGGAACCTCACTGTCAAAATGAGAGACTCGAGTCACCCTATAGCTTGAGTCAGCTGACTTGAGCACTTTAAATACTGCAAGATACAAATTTCATTTTTTTTCTTTTATTTTATAAACGATTATTAATAAAATAAGATGATTAGCTAACCATCTGCATTGATTTCCCCGAAGCTGTAGGCAGACCTCCCTCCGTATAAAAAGGCGAGCGTATTTGGTATGAAATTCAACTAGATATTGACTGTATGACCTCACCCGCGCCCTGTATAGGACCCTCTTTCTTGAATTACCGGCATGGCATTTGGGATTTGGGTCTGCAAAGGCAAGTATGGCAACTTTTTTCCCTCTACTTGGAAAGAAATCGGACAATCCTCAGCCTGGGGTTACTACTTATTTGTGAATTTTAAGATTCTTTCCCCTGCCCCCTCTGTGTTACCCGGTCCATCTCCCATTTGATCCTTTTATGTATAAATTTATAAAGAATTTCCACATCACAATGCTCTCTGGATAGACAATATTTTAATATATATAAAAATATAACCCCTGTGCTGTGCATATACTTACAACTCTACATAGTAATCACTTTAAGTCTCTTATACTGGGCTTAAGTCTATGCATTTTTCTACCATGGGATTTAAACTCGTGTGTTTAAAATCTGTAAATAAGAGAAGTATATGGTTTCCACACCTATGGGGAAACTTGAAAAATAAAATAAAAAAACTTCTCAGGCTTTACATAAAAGATAGTGGCATATATCCCAACGTAAGGGATTTTGGTTGAGAGCCAAAACCGAGTGTGTAGCCCCAACAGGAGGCATCTTCTCCCATTGTTGAAAATGTGGAAATCCCCCAGTATGCTGTGTGTTTGAGTGTGATCCCAATCAGAAGTGAAGAGCAGTTTTATCGGGAAAATGCCTCTGGAATCAAAACCGTTTTCATTTTGCGTTAACGGGAATCGAGCACTGCCAAGTTCGCTCATCAGCAGAAAACGGGAAGAAAAGGTTAGAAGCGCCCCCCCCCCACCTGTGGGCATGACCACACGTGCCCACACAAGTATCACCGGGAGCAGAAACTCATCCAGCCCAACAGGCGTTTTTTTTTTTCATCATCTTCCATGGAATTTAGTACCGATGGCTATTCTTCTTCCCCCCAGTCCCCACCTCCCCCTTCTGGGCTCTGCTCTCGAGAACTGAAAGATTCCTTTGATCTGATGGAAGACTGTCATCAACGTAAGCCATCTGTCACACAAGATTTCTCTCAGTCATTGGTATTGAAAAGCGTGTATTTTTTAAAAACAAATGTAGGAATCAAAGTGGTAAGGACACTTTGACCTTTCAAATAGATTGATGCCTAAAGTGTAATAGTAAAACTAATCTGCATGGTTATTTTAAGAATCAAGCTTGAGCTCTAGAATTAATATGCAGATTTTTTTTTTTTCCTCTCTTCCCCAGCTTAAAAAATATGTGAAATTCTATTGCACCTGGGTTGACCAAAAGCCGACGTCCAGAACAAGTGCCACTATAACATCTAGTGACACCCTTGTATTATTAAGTTACAATATCTTACATAGCACGGAGCTCTCTGCTCCTTGTTCACCAAAAGGTGAGGATGATTTTTCTACATTCAATGTAGACACTATTCAAGACTTTAGAGCAATATGTTCACTGGCTGGCTTTGCTGCTTCTCTTTCTTAAGTAGTATTCTTCTTGCCCGCTTTCAACAGCTACAAACAGTTCTCCATCCAACTCCTGGGTAACATCAGCCGCTCTGAATGTACTTCTTGATTACTACACAGCCGTGTCGAAAAACAGGGCAGGGCATATTTGGTAGAAGTGTCCACGTATTTGTTTTAGGGTCGTAGGCTTCCATATTTCCCAGGGCAGGTCCTTCGCTGCTAACGATCCCACCAGTAGCATAAATTTTTCCATCCAGGACCACAGCGCTGTATTTTTTAAGAAAAGAGAGTTTTAGTTAAGTCGTCTTATCCAACAATTTTCTTTTTCGGCTTAAAACAAACCCAATCTTTCGTAACAAGGGGGTAAACAATGAATACACCTTTTATTTTCATCTATATAAAGCTGTGTGGGCATTTCTCTTCCCTCTCCCTTTCTTCTCTCCCCTGAATTAATCCTTTTTGTGTTCCTGCCAGGTAGGTAAATGTTGTCTCTAATTTAAACAACAGAAATTAGTCCAAGTGAGATGTTTCTCCAGCCCACGTATGGGATCTGCAGCAGAAGTAGCAGGACAATGTGTCCGTGTAACACCATGCACACACAAAAGCACTCCAAGCAATTTGGGGTCACTGCCGCCTCGGCTGGAATAAACCCGTGCTTCACGTTACTCCTCTAATTACCAATGAATGCTGTGAGGGAGGAGGGGAATAAAAGCCCTCCAAAAAATGCTCTGCTTCAGGCCCTTCCATGGTGGCAGAGCCTGGAGGTCCTGCTGACTCGTCCTCCTTGCTCGCCCAGGAGGGCTGGTGTCGAAAGCCAACCCAGGGCACACGATCTGATGCTTGGGGACGTGCAGCTGAGGGTTTGGCACAGGGGAGGTGTCTGCTGACCTCTGAAGAAGACAACAAAACCTTACTGCCTTTTAAAAATGAAAGTGTTTGACTTCATACATCACTTGCAAATCAAGGATAATGAGGCTGGGCTAATCCTGTGGTCCGTAGGCCCTCGATAGGAGGGAAGGTGCATAGGTGTGAAAGGTATTTGAAAGAAAAATTGCCCTTCAGCCTCATCTCTTCTTCCTCCCTCTTTCCGCTGAACCCCTTGGCCTCTCCAGCAATCGTGTGCAGGGCATGACACTCGCTTTGGGCTAATGAAGTTGGACAACAAGGAGCTGGGATCCCGTGTGTGTATTTGAAAAGGGCAGAAGGACGATGGAGCCAGCAGGCAGCTGGGTGGGAAAAGCCTGTGCAGGGCTGCCGTGTTCTCCATGCTGCCTTCCCGCTGCCTGGGGGGAACCCAAAGGTGGGGGCGGCTCTGCTTTTCATCTACCGAGGAGCCTCAGTTTGTCCCCCCAACATTTAAAGAGGTTAAGATGGATGGGGCTGGCAGTGTTTGGAAGGTCCAAGAGGTCTTCGGGTGGTTGGGTCCCTTCCAAGATCAGCTGGTGGATGGTTGTGTTGGGAAGGAAAAGGGATTTGGAGAGCGTGTGCATGCCAGAGGGCGGAAGGGAGAAAAAGAAGGAGGGGAAGATGAGAACTTAGTTGCAGCCAAGAAGGTGGCCTAGATGTAAGAAGCTGGAGAAAGGTAGTAACCCTGTAGGCTTGGTGAAAGCAAAGTCACTTCCGTAGCTTATTTTGGAGCAGCAGGAAGAAGACTAATGAAAAGTGATAAAGGCAAAAGACAGAGCGCGCTGGAAGACCCAGGATTAACTGAGACTAAAATGGCACCAACAAAGCTACGTGTTTCTGAAGAACACAAAACTCTGGTGTCCTTGTGGAGAAGCAGAGCCCGAGGTTAAAAATAAACCCACAATGACAACAGTGAGGACTCAAATAAGCCTAGTCCCTGGGTACCGCCAGGAAATAGGAAATAATGAGAATCTTGTCAAAATAACTGTTAATCTGAAAGGAGGAGGAAGGAGAGAGAGACTTGAAACACTTGATTAGAGCCTATCCACAAATCAGCAGGGCTGGATGATACATAGCCCAGGGTCCTACGGGAGTTTGCTAATGAACTTACTGAACCACTGGTAATTATTTTTGAAACGTCAGGGAGAAATGGGGAAGAACGAGGACTTGAGTAAAGCAAGTGTCATCCTGAAAGACGGCTCTGAAAGAGAACGAGCCCACCTCCAAAGGAGCGGGAGCTGAGGTCCCTACGGCCAGGAGGGAGCGGAGATGGCAGGACCAGCTGACCCAGTAAATCAGACAAATGCGCAAATTAAATCACGGTTTAGGACGCAAGATATTTGCTGGGGGGTGGGAAGCCCACCTCTGTACTGGAACAAGTTACTGTTTAAAAGCAAGCCGGGCTGGGAGTCACAGTTTGCAAAATACGGCATGAGGAGGGCGGCGAGGATGGTCCCACCCCATGCTGAAACAGTCCCTGTGCGGTGGAGGGGCTGTGGAAACCAGCAGGGTGACAGTTTAGAAATGAGGCCATGGGGTGGTGGTTCCTGTTTTCTGTTTCACTTTGTTTTCTTAATAGTGAAGTTGAAGGAGATGAGAGCTTACACTGGCATGTGGTTTGGGATGTACCGGGCAGAACAGGCTTCAGTGCCAGAGATGGACTGTGGTACAGAGCAGCTTTGCTGCCTTGGTTCTCTAATGAAATGCTGCTCAGTCATTAAAAAAGTACCCCTACTCAAAGCTTCACCGAAAATAAAAAGGCAAATGGGTTAATTTAGCACTTTTGTTGGGTGATGTGGGAAAACCCAAACAAACTCCCAAACAATAACGAGATCCCCAAGAAAGATCTGGCTGCAGAACTATCAATAGTGGGCAATTAAATGAAATACCAGTGTGGAGCACAGAGCCTGGGGCTGGTCCTGGTGCTGATGATCAAGGTTCAGTGCCCACGCATGGCCTCAGCTAAGTTTTAATTTTCTGGTGTGGACATGCTGGTATAGACAACAGCACCTCACACCAGCACAGAAGAGGACCTTAGTGGCTTTTACCACTTACATACGGGGCCTGTCTAATACTTACCGCTCGTTACCTGATGAGACTGCTCTGCACGGAGCGTTTGATCTGGATGGGAAGAAGGGGATGGACAGAGGGAGGACCCTGTGCGAAGACCTTTCCGTCTACGCTGTAGGGTGGCCCTGGGAACAGAAGCCAAGCAACCACCAGCCCTTCCTTAGCTGGCTGTGCGCTCCATAGCTGAAGTCCGGCCTTAAGTGCCCGATACCCCCTTAGGCATCTAGTGTTAGGTCTCTAAACGGGCATGTGGGGGCTTTACAAATTCCTGTAGTATCTTAGCTGCTCACATTTCTTCTAGTCAAGTCTCCTCTGTGGCGTGGCTACTAGCAGCTACTCTGAGCAGGAGCTGCTGCCGCCGTGGAGCAGCTGAGTAGCCAAGCACGCCTTCACGAAAGGCTCTGGCTCTGGGTTCCTCCCCAGCCCGCGCTCCGGATTAGGGGTTACGGCAGGTGGACAAACGTTGCTCCTGTCCTCCAGCACCTGGGCTACAGCACTGAATGAAATTCGTGGCCAGCGGCTGAGACAAGCAGCTCCATGCCATAACCTCCCGTCATGGTGCTGATGCGTTGGGGGAGAAACGGATGCCGAATTCCACCCTCTGAAAGACTGTATGAATTTTAAATGGTGATTAGATTAGCTTCTGCCCCCTCCGTATGCAATTCCCGTAGGTAAGATTGGCATAACGCTTAGCTTGTGAGTCATGCCTGAGGTTAAGAAAAACTGTGAGCTACTCCTGCTAGCGAGAAACAGGCAGCTCTAAGTACACAGCGGGTACTCGTGTGTGCAGGGGACTTTGGAGACATTCAGGCATCGCCGGAGCTAAAGTGGCAGGTAGGTACTTAAGATCAATTAGGAACTTAGTCCTAGACTGCTGCTACTTTGCGGTATTAGGACAATCACTGCTAATTTCTGGGACCTTAGGGAATAGGAAACTCAAGTGGGCTCTAAAACCTTGAGGAAAGTGAGTGGAAAGGAGTATGCTCATTGCTCTCTCTTCATTACTGTGACAATATTTCTTTTCTCCCCTCCCTTCCATCCCATCAGCTGTAAAAACATCGTTACCAAGGCTGATGTACAAAGAAAGGAATAATTACAATAATTAGGATACGAGTTTATTGCTCGGTGCCATTAATCCTGAGAGATAAAATGATTACAGGCTGTCAGAGCCTGGGAAGGAAGGAATCTCTGCGGCGCAGAGCCTCGCTGCGGGGACGCAAACCCTCCGGCAGCTCTGGGGACAACGACCTCCCCAGCTAAGGAGCAGCGGGACCCCCACCTCTCCAGCAGCACGCCCGGGGTGAAGGCGATTGGCATCAAAATGGAGGTGACTTCATCCAATCCTTCCAGGAAAAATACGTTTCAGCGTTTTGCAAATTCCTACCCGTCAGGCTAACAACCCTGCTTTCCCCTCCCTGGGTAACTACTGCTGCTTACTAGAGAGGCCTCACCTATAGCCCTGCAGCGGGGTCACCCGAGGTGCCAGGGCATTGTCCAAACCATGAGCAGCGTCAGAGGATCATACTGTCCCCCGACACTGCCACCGCTAGTCTGGTCCACCTGCTGACCTCCACTAAGCTACGAAGCCCACTCCCAGCGAGGCCGAGGGGCACCAAGGGCTGGTGGGGACCCGGTTGTCCATGGCTGGAGTGCTTGTGTAATCCGAACACCCTTTAAATCTCCTCTCTGCCTGTCCACCTTGCAGTCCTTTCCCAGCTTGAGCAAAGGGGTGGCAGAGAAGATCCCTCTCTGACAGCTGGCCATTAAATGACTTGATGGACAAAGCCAATCCTAGACTCACAGAACAGCCCAGGCTGGAAGGGACCTTGAAAGAGCATCTGGTCCAACCTTCTGTAGGAAAGGGAGCCTTGATGAGATTATCTGGCACTCTGTCCAATCCCATCTTGAAAACCTCCAGCAATGGGGACTCCACCACGTCCCTGGGGAGGTTGTCCCAGTGACTGACTGTTCACACTGTAAAAAATTTCTTCCTTATATTGAGATGGAACTTCTCCTCGTGTAACTTGTACCTGTTGCCCTTTGTCTCCTCCTTGTGAAGAGAGAGCCTCTGTCCTCCTTGTGGCCACCCTTTAAGCACTGGCATACTGTGATGAGGTTCCCCCTGAGCCTTCTCTTCTCCAGGGAGAAGAGACCTAATTCCTTCCGTCTTTCCTCAGAGGACAGGTTGTCTGGCCCTTTGATCACCTTAGTGGCTCTCCTTTGGACCCTCTCCAGTCTGTCCACATCTTTTTTGAATTGCGGGGCCCAAAACTGGACACAGTACTCCAGGCGTGGCCTGACAAGCACTGAGTGGGATGATGACATCTCTGTCGCTGCTAGTAACGCCCCTGCAGATGCAGCTCGGGATCTGATTTGCCTTCATTGCTGCATTTGACTTTGCATTGCTTTTTAATCAACTTTTAATCACATGTGAGCAAACCCACTCGTGCTCCCGCTCAGGTGTGGCGCACCGGGGTTCAGCACACACCAGTTGGTGGTGCTTTCAGCTGGGGCCCTGCTCAGGCGGCTCAGCTGCCATTTGTTTGGTGGCCACCCTCCCCCCAAGAGTGTTATGGACCCTCCACTTTTCATTCAGAAGCATCTTACAGTGAAAGTCTCCTGATGTGCACTAGTTTGGGAGCAACCCCAAGTGGAGGATGTCAGCGCCTCTTTTCTGTAGGGTTTGAGAGCCGAGAGCCTGGGAGCTCCTGCTCCAGCCCTGCTCTCTCCCAGTCGTGGTGGCTAGACATAGCACCAAGCAGTGGGACCACCAGCAACACTCGTTAATTTTGATTATAATTATTTTAAAATTTTCTGCTTAGTCCTAAAGATCCCATCAGCCTTACCAGGAAATGTCAAAAAAGAAAAAAAATTAAAAATCCTGTATTATAACGTCTAGGGTTCTAAAGGAGACTTGAAGCAGCTGAATTAGCATGTTGTTTTGATTCCTTGAAACTTATTATCTTCTGAGTCCACAAACAAAGCTCCTCTCCCTCCTCACTCCTGCCTATGCATGCACGTGCACTCACTAATTTATTTGGAGCAGTTCCATAAAAGTTATTATCAATTCAGCAGACACAGAATCTGCTTAGAAGAAGAAAAAAAATCCCTGCATTTAGTAGCGGATGAATTTCCTTCCTGCCCTAAGACTTCAGGAGGGCTTTCCTGGAGGTGGAACTGAACGATGCTTGTCACCTGGATTGAGTAAGCGCTAAGATAAGGGAATCCTGCAGGATACCCGCTACTGCGGGAAGCAGCTCCGTGCGGTGCTGGGCAGAGCTGCAAGCGCCCCGTGAGCTTTTGCTTAAATCAGGGACCTTTTAGTGAAAGCTGCACAGCGGTTTGCAACGCCGAAGTGAAAGGCATCGCCGCCATCTCCGTGGGCAGAGGTGGTGCCAAAGCATCGTCCTGAGCGTGGTGGGGGTGCCGACAACCTGCGTGGTTGTTTGCGGCTGGGTTGGCAGCCGGGTGGTTATGTTTGAGAGGGCTGGAGCTCGGGTGGCCGTGTCATGCTGCCAGAGGTGTCATCTTTACAATGAGATGGATAAATGAGGGTCCAGATTAGTCATGGTCAATTAGGAGGATATCATGCCACTTCTTGAAGCGGTATTATTAGTGTGGGTGTCTTGGCCAAGCTCCAGTTGTATTCTCCCCTACTCCGTGAGCACTTTCCTGTGCTAATGATCCAAAACCATCATGTGGCATCGTTACTCGTTGCTGAAAACCAGCAATGTTTTATTCCAAAGTCCGTCGCACATCAGTAACGGCCCAAGTGCTCTGTCTGTATCAGTTACGCTTTGATGCACACCGAAATCCTTCATGTCATGAAGTGCTGCAGAAATTATTGCTGTTAGTTTGGTGCGGCAGTTCTCATCCGCTGTCCGTGGAGCATAGTCCCATCTACACGTCTCCTTCCAGATATGCTGGAAGATTTTGGTTTTCCCTTCTGGACCACAAACACTTCCAGCTGCAAATGCTGCATGCTGAACAGAGCAGCCTTTACGTCTGCGGGCTCGAGAAGTGTGTGGCCATTAAGGAACCGTGCTCTGTAATAGCTTCACCTGGGAATATCCGTCCAAACAAGCTCTGCTCTAACCCCTTCCAGTGCCTGGAGTTACCACGAACTTTGCAATGAGGAAAGGAATCAGCTGGGGGAGTCTGCGGCTGGTGCCGTACATTAGCAATGCCTCGTAGTTAAGCACAGGAGCCACCATGCTTCGCTGTTCAAGAACAAGGGCTTATTTAAAAAGAACAGGGGGAGGGGGGAAGAAAAAAATCCACAAACCGACCCTGGTTTTGTGCTGTTCAGCCCGAGTCGAAGTTTTATTAAAGATTTCCATTCGGCAGAACCATCTAATAAATCTTACTGGTTAGCAGTCAGAGGAGGAGGAAGAAAATGCTTTTCTGGTGTCTGTTGGGAATTGCTGGTACTAAATTAGCTGCTCTGGAATTATTGCTGGCACCATCACGCTGCCGCTGTTGCCCCGTGGAGGCTCTCTGTAGCACACGCCTGTTTGCACGCCGCCTGCATCCTAAGCAAGCAGAATCCGGAATTTTTAATCACGCACAGAAGCGCATTCAGTATTCTTTTTGCTCGTGGAAAAATAAACCCGTGAAGGGCATGGCGGGAGGGGAGAGCGCCTGCCTGCAGAGGGAGGACTCTCCGGCGCTGGAGGGGAGGGATGTTTTTGCAAGTCCTTCTGGCGGTAGGTGTCCGGCAGAGCAAGGTGTGATCATCCCGGCTCTTCATCCCTGTCTGCTGCCTCCGCCTCCAAAGATCCCGCAAACGAACAGGGGCTGCCCAAACCGAGACAGGGTCCGTGTGGCAAACGGGACACGCTTGCCCGATGTTTCGGAAATGTCAAATATTTCCCTCACTTGTCACGTGGAAGATGTTCAAGATCTGCGTGTGAACTCTCAGTGAATTTTAAAACACTTCAGGCCTATTGTAGCTCTTTGCCAGTTTGGCACCATCCCTCAAAGGGTTAATTCCAGGGCAACACAAATTTCTTATTGACTTCCATCCAGAGGGGCTTAATCTGAAAATGATGCTCAATTTGCTCTTCTGTTGACTGTGAGCTGGAGACCTGAACCCTTTATTTTTCGTTTTTCACTAAAAGTAATTTAACTTGATTTTAAAACCATTTGCACGGACCTTTAATTTTTCACACGTGGGGAATATCACACGCATTTCCCTGTGCTCAAAGCCATCACACTCCCTTGTCACTAACATGTAGAAACAGTGCAGATAAAAATAAAAGTGATGCGGTCAAGATTTTTCCCAGCAAATTTGGTATCGAGTGATTCCTGGTGAGAGGAGATCAATAGCATGCAGTTAATTTTTAAGTTGTTTATGTTGCTGCTTTTAAACCATGTTTTTTTGTGATCCATGCTAATGACTGGAATGAGGAATTTATAGATTCATAGACTAAGGTCAGAAGGGATCTCTGTGCTCAGATAATCTGAGCTTGTGTATACGTAGGCCATGGACTTTTCCCCAGGCACTATCTCTCTTGGAAACGTATCTAATCTCCTCTTAAAGACACCGCGTGTTGGTGAGTTCGCCCCCTCCCTTGCTGGTTCACTGTTTAGTTGTCCTGGCTGTTGGGAAAGTGCCTCACTTCAAGGCTGAGATGTGTAACTTGACTTTTTAGCCCTTGTAACCTGCTACGCCTTTGTCTGCGAGACTGAAAGCTTTTCCACTTGCTCCCAGTGATCAAGTCACCTCTCAGCCTTTCTTTGATAAACTCCTCAAATTTCACGTCAAAGACCTGATTTGCAACCCGGGGTGATTTTCTGCAGCTTCCCATTGAACTTCTGCTGATATTTCCGCATGGTGATGCGCGGACCCAAGACCTGCATTCGTCTCGCCGACGCCGTATGCAGCAGCACTCTCTCTTCCCAGCTTCAGCTTGTTTTCGTTTTGGTGTTCGGGCTCATATGATGTATCCAATATTGCATTGACCTTTTATCCACAGCATTGGGATGAGAGCTCGTGTTGTGTAGGTCTGAGCGTTCTCCTCTACGTCCTCCTCCGAGTGCCTGCCTTGCTAAGGGCAGCAGGGCTGCTACGCAGGTACAGCTCGCGGTCGTGCTTCCTCCATGTATTTACTTTGCCTTTAAAAGTCTGCTGCTAGCTTGAGACCGTCTAACGGAGACATGCAGGTAACTGGCTAGAATAGCTCCTTCTCTAATATTTTTTACCCACCAAGTGTTATACCACCTGCAACCTTGACCAGGGGAGTTTTTCTGCTACCTGGATTGTTGATAGATATATTAAGTAGCACTGAAGAAGAATCAATGCTCGCTACCGGTGGCCTTGCTCAATGATATCTTCTCATTAACAACTACATTTCGAGATCTGTCAGTGAAGCAGATTTAATCTCTCTAATGTGTGCCTTGTTAATTCCATATAATACCAGCCAAATACCTCGGAGAAATCGCAGTATATTATAGCATCACAGTTGTCTTTAGCAGTCAGGCATGTTTTATTAAAAAACAAAACAAAGAACCAAATTCCCCCCCAAAAAGAAAAACACAACAGGTTGGTTTAACTAGACCCATTTTCCAGGCAAGCGCATTGATTGCTGTTCATTGTATTATTAGTATCTAGTTATTTGTTGATGAAATCCCAAATTAACCACTCTGGTATTTTGCAGAGGGCCAACATCAGGCTAAGGTGAGACCACTTAGCCCGATGTTGATACTTTGCAAAATTAATTGCTGCACTAAAATTCTCCCTTTCACCTTTACAAAATACGGAAACACTTCGGCAGTGCCCTGATCCATCCTGAACTGTAAGAGTTATTAAAAATCAACATGAGTGGTTCAAACAGCTTCTCAGCAAAGTCTCTGAAGACACCTGCATCCAAGCCGGCCGGGTTGCCTGATTTGAGAACTTAATTTCTGACCTTTTTCGTTCCCATTTTTCCTCGGTGCCAACGGTGACTGCTTCTGGTTCCCTCGCAGCAGAATATGGAACCAAACCTTCCTGCACCCTTCTGAATACAGATGAGAAATACCCATCCGACTGGTTTGTACTACACTTTGCTCCCTCATCAGCCTGATCAGCAATGGTTTTAAAACCGATTAAAATTACAAATTTGATCCCAAAAGGTTTAAAATGCCTTTCTTTTCTTAGCCTTCAGTACTTCCCTGGTTCCCTCAGCCTCCTGTAGCAGCAGCCAGTTTTTAACCTATCTGTTACTGCTAACCTCCCATTTTCCCTGTTTCCATACATGCTGATTTATTTATTTTTTGTCATAGGTTTTACATTTCTTTTCGGCTTAAATATTTTCCCCGGCACCTTTAAGAATTTTTGAAAGTGTGCCTTTTTTGGCATCCAATTGGGATGTACTGAACTGTTCCTTTTTTTGGTGACTGTCCCACTATAAGTGTAGGTTTCCAGTCCACTGTTGCTTTAGGCTTTGGAAAAAAAAAAGTTTTAAAAGTTTGAAGTTACTTTTTACTGATGGGTGTCATAGTCTACTTAAGCAAAGCCAGTTTATTACAGTGCCTAAGCAGCAGCTAATATTTAGGCTATGGGTTTACTCTCCTTGGTCCGTCACAAGGTCTCCCACTGGATTCCCTTCTGCAGGGCGCAGAGCAAAGCATCCCTTCACATTGGAAACCTTGCAAAGTTTTCGGGTGAGAAAACTTCGGGTGAGCTTTTACAAGCTTGAACATAGGAAGTTCCATCTTAACATGAGGAGGAACTTCTTTACTCTGAGGGTGGTGGAGCACTGGAACAGGCTGCCCAGAGAGGTTGTGGAGTCTCCCACTCTGGAGACATTCCAAACCCGCCTGGACGGTGTCGTGTGCAACCTGTTGTAGGTGACCCTGCTCTGGCGGGGGGGTTGGACTGGATGATCTCCAGAGGTCCCTTCCAACCCTGACCATTCTGTGATTCTGTGAGATGCTCAGCCTGGTTGAAATCACCCACAACTATGCAATTTCTCTTGGAGTATATTCCAGATGCATAATTAACAGATTTTTGTTATGTTTTACAGAATAGAGATGTTCAAAGAGCATTTCATCTCTCTCTACGGGACGAAACGGGAATGTACCAAATGGACAAGTCCCTCGTGTTTCACTTTACTGGTTAGGGCTCTAATCCTGAGCTGCATCGTACCCTTTATTTCTGCTTTTCAGGAGAAAAATATCATTGGCAGCTGTCTGGGCACTGCAGGCTCCTCCTCATCCCGCTTTGCCTCCTTCTAGAGCGGAGGGACAAGCAAGACGTGACCTCAGCACGGGACACACACGGCCGGAGCCACCCGGGATGGAGCCGGCTGCACCGACCCCTTTACTTAAAACAAAATATGCTTCAGCAGCCAAGAGAGGGCGCTCCTTAAATTAATAACAGAAAGTGGAAAAAAAAGGAGAAAACCAGAAAAAAACAGCAAAAAAAGAGAAACCGGGCATGCTTTCTTAAGAAGGATTTTTTTCCACCAAAGCGAAAGATTAAATGCAACAAGTTAAAACACGGAGGTGTTTTTCAACCGTAGGATGGGGAGCAGGGACACCCCTGGGGCAAGGAGCAGGGCTGTTGGCTGAACGTTTTGGAGATGCGGGTCCATCGTGGGCCCGGCTGCTGCCCCGTCGCTGCTATCCCTCCCACCCCGGCCAGTGTTTTGCCCCAGCGCTTGCCCGGCACAACCCCTCTGCCCTGGTTTTGCTCAGTGCCGCCTCAAGATGCTGCTGCATCGAACATGGATAACAACGCCTCACCCAGCGCCCGCGGCAGCGTGCGCAGACCAGCCATGGCTTTTCCTCGTGAAACCCATAGCTCAGCCAGTCCCCAGCGCGGATCTGCTCTGCGAGGGGCTGGCGCTGTTTAAAGCCTGAAACAAGCCCATCTTTCTGTAACAGCCATGTAATACTTTTTAAAAGGCCTTAAAGTGCTGCCAGTACCTGCAACGGGTGCCAAGTTTTATTTTTGTCAGCCAATTTGGGAAGTTGGTTAAACCTGTGACTGGGATCGGGGAAGCGAGCCCAAAAAGCAATCAAAAGCACGTAATAAATAATAATGTGGTGCTTACTCAGTATTTTTTTTCTTTCAAGGATCTTTTAGCTAGTTAGCAAAATCATGTTGCACGTTATGGTGGCCTCCTCTACAGAGGGTATTTATCATCCTCTGGTTACACGTGGCAAACTGAGGAAAACAGCGTTCCTGTAGTCTGCTGGAGGAGCCCAACACACGTCCCTTCCTGCGATCCATCGCGCCTGACTGTGAAGACACGCACAAACCACAGCAGGGTCCTGGACGTGCACTTTGGGAAATGCTGTGTCCCTGAACGTGTACAAAAAAAGAGATGAGGCAAACCCCCAGCTGGTACGCACCTCCCTTCCCCTGTCCCCTTCACTGTTAGGCAGTATTCGCTTATTTATCAGCAGAAAATGTTAAGGCACTGGTAATTCAGTTTTAATGGTTTTTCTCACCTGCAGAACTGCCTGGAGTGGTTCATGTTGGGACCTGCTTTAATATTGCCTTTTTCTGGGTCATAGATGGTGGTTGCTCGTGCATAAGCTCCTCCAAGAATAAAGATGAACCCATTGAGAGTGACTGCAGGAGCATATTTGTTATCTGTCAATGGAAAGCAACACTGAGATCAGTTTTAGGCTCAGGTCTGGAGACTGTTTTTTTTTATTTATACATTCCCCTTATTTATAGATAAGTCACGTTTCTCTAAACCTCCGAGGCTAGGGAAAGAAAAATGAGGAAACATTTCCTGGTTTTGTTCTTCTCTCTCCAAGTTCTCAAAGGCACTTTTAAAGTTCATCAGTCCTTCATGCCCCAGTACGCACCTCCCACTAAACTGGTAAAGTACAATTATCCTCTCCCGAAGCCTAATGGAGTCACCGTGAAAGCTCCACTCTTACATATGAAATTAAGATGTCAAGTTGTTTCAGAATTTTGAATTGCTTCAAATTTTAACTCCGATGCTTCCCATGCCTGTGCAGCAGCAAAGTACAGAAGAAACCCACAGTGCAGAGACACCCTTAATAATATCCAATAGTTGATTCTCTTTTGTATTCTGCTTTGGCTTGTGGGAAGGTCACCCACATAATCCAGAAGATTTTCTGAGACCCGATTATTTTCCCCCCTTCATCTGTCTCATAAATTCACCTGCATTTTTATTTTCAGATGTGTGTGTACCTCCACGCAGTCCTGTACTTTAGCAACGAACTGTGCGAGGTTGGGGTTTCAAATTGTGCAAGTCCCTTATCCTAACTCAAGTTCAATCAGAGTTTCCAAGGATGCTTTAAAATTCTTGTGTTAGCTGCGGCATTATTAGAAATATTGCTAAAACTAACCATAAATTATCAAATAAAATAATTCTAATTTAATTAGTTGACTTGTCCCTTATGCTGCTAGCACACCATATGCACATTATTAAATATGAGCCAGTTGGGCTGAAATTTCTCATGATGGTGTCTGTCTTGATGCGATACAGTTTTTTTTTTTTAATCAACATTTCAGTGAAACCGATCAGCAGTGTCTGGGAACAAAAGACGGGAAGATACATTGCTAAAATAAGCTTCCCAACCAGTTCTCTAAGAAGCAAGTGCCTAAGCCCTTTGGGGTGTGAAGCAGACATTTCCTGGGTGGCTACACTGGTGTCCAGGGACACCTATAAAAATTATCCATATGTAGCTATACATTAAAGCCTCTTCAAAATCTGCATTTTTATATGCTGAGAAAAGGGTGATTCTCTTGCATCTCCAGTGGAGAATCAGCCTGGACACAGTCCTGCCAGCTTCAGCCCCTGCAACCCTCCTCCCGAGTGCGGGGAGTCACGGCAGTGCGCTGGAAAGGAGGTGCAATATCATCTTTACTACACTCTTACATCTCTGGTAACGGCCTCTACGTAACGTTGAAGGGGTCTGTATGTTCCTCCCAGATTTATAACACTATGACTGTGTCCTTTTAGGAACACAGAAAGAGATGGGCTTAAAGCGGCTCCAGCAGCTTTACTTTTGGCATTTGCTTACCTCTCGCACAGCCGGCGTCATAACCCTGAGGTTCTTGTAAAACCACCTTATTCCACTGAATATTTAACAAAAGATTTAATTTGACACAAGTTAAGCAAAAGCTGATGAATTTCTCCAGAAGAAAGATCATTTCCTTAACTGGGGTTTGAACTGGTGAAACTAGAAGGAAAATAATGGTTTTGTGGTGACTGCTTCTGTTCCAGCACGGCCATGGGGTGGTCTGGCTCAGTTCATCTCACCCCCCATCGGTGCGTGCCCAGGGGGACGTACGGGGCTGCAGCACCCGGCATGAAAAGAGACAAAACATGTTATGGGTTAAAGCTGGGCTCCTGTTACGCTGGGTATCTACAGGCATATGTCAAAAAACCACATATGTATTAGGAAAATGTCACTGATCCTTGGGAACAGATGGGAAGAAACTAATTCATCCAGAAAATAGAACAAGGAGTATTCAGTTTCTTCGCGGTGCCACTAAGCCACTATAATTCATCAGAAAGACTTATCTGTCCTAACAACCCGTCTCGCATCCCTTTCCAAATCAGACGTGCATATGTGACATTTTTTCCAGTTAAGATACTCATCAGAAATTTACCATATTTAATTATCACATCTTCCTGTTTTTTTTTCTTTTTCTTTGACTAGCACTGTTTTGCAGGAGAATGAAACTCTCACATAGAAAAGAACTCATCTCCCAAACCTCACAGGGAAATTATTTGGGGCTCCCTCAAGGCAGAAACAGTGACTTCTCATGAGACTGAATCACTGACTTCACATTTCTTTTTGTTTAAGAAAGAGAGGGAAACCCCTCGGTTATTTTTATAGTAACTTTTTTTCTTTCTTCCTTTTAAATAGGCAGACAGTCTGATATTCTTTTTCTTTCCTTTTTTTTTAAGAGGCAATTGTGTTTGATTCTCATCAATTTTTCAATACATCACCTATCTATTTTTTTACTGCTTTTCGCCTTAGCTACAATTTCATAAATTGGTATAAAGTAAGCCTGAGATAGAGAAACAGAGAAATCTCTGCTCTTTCTTTCCGGAAGGGAGAAGTTCGCAGCAAACAGTATCCTGATCTGATGAAGATATGGCAGACAGACACGAGGGACACCTCTCCAGAGACAGGTAGAGAGAAAACAGTGGGCTTTATTTTTGTTTTGTTACCATGGAGGCAGAAATTGTTCACGGATACAGGGAGCTTGGAAAACTCAAGCTGCCATTCCTGCTACCTAGGTGTGGATGACCACCTTCAGTCTTTACCCTTACTTCATCCCAGGTGCTACCCCCACTCTTCCCAGGTTGTTGTCCTTTCCATGGCTTGGTAACCCCATGCAAATACTCAGGAGACTCCAACATCTGTCACTGCTCTAAGTCCTTAACATGCTCACAGCGCCTGGCGGGTGGCTGGGGAGCCTACCGCTGTAAAAACGTGTTCTGGTTGGGCTTTTTGGTCAAAGCTACTGGGCATGAACATGAGCTCCTGTGGGTCAGAGGCTTACTGTGGGCTACAGCGGGGACACTGGTTATTTCAAAAATCTGCTGAAGGAAAGGAAGAGAGGGGAGAGGAAGCACTGCAACCGAGAAACAGTCTCCTTTCCCCTCCAAAATTCAAGTGTTGGGGCTGTCGGATACAGTAATCCATTTCAGGCTGGAAAATCTTAAATGGGTTTTGTCCGGGATAGCAAGCACACTTGAGATTAAAAGGCAGAATAAATGTAAAGGAAATAATAGATAAAAGGTACTCTTCTCTCCAAGTGGATAACATCATAACATCATTCTCCTTTGCTGTTGCCATAGGAAAATATGCAAGTATTTCTATTCTCGTGACAGGTCATTGCGGGAAGGGGTATGCACTCAACGACAATCCTTGAGCCAGAGGTGTACTTCACATGGGGTTGATAATTTAACCTGCTGGTGTTCTCCTCACTGAATAATGACAGCGTGCTGTCTGTGATGTGTCTCATGGCTCTCGTACCTCTCGGTACATTATATGGTCAAGTAGCACAGTTCTGCTTTCCCTTTCATGATTGCTTAAAGATCTTATGTTGCCTTCCAGTAAAGCACTCGGTCAGAGACTGAAGTGGCATTACGATGAATGGCAGCAGCACTTCATATGGAAAAAGGTTATTAAAACCAAGCTAGTCAAACATTTTCATCAGGAGAAAGGAATGTGGGCATGCCACCGGTCCAGATAAAACACCACCCTGCAGGTGCGGGTGGCCGGTGGAGGGGGTTGATGCACACGATGAAGCAGATGGAGAAAGGAGACTAGTTAATAGAAACTAGATCTATTTTAATAGTAACTGCCTCTTCCCCTCCCCGAATACTATGCAGACAAGCTCAAGAATGGCATAGTAATGGATAAGATAACGTCCCTCGGCTGCCAGGAGACTGCGGTCTGATCCTTAACATAGCTTGTGAGGCCAAAGTGCAGATATTGCAATTAACAGCAGGGTCTCGGATGTCAGCTCTTCTGGCACGGTGCTCTCCTGTTAGCTGATTTCTCATAACTACTCAACCGGTCGCAGACCTCGCTGGTTCCCCCAGTGACCCTTGAGCAAACCGTCCTCAGAGACCCCGAAGTTGAGCATCCTCACTTGGAAATGCTGCATTTTGTGTATGCGTGGCAGGGGATGACCCACGCCGAAGCAGAAGGCTCCACCTGCCGTTGCGGGGCAATTTCAGCTCCAAATTTATGGGCAACATGTTGATGAACTGAAGAGAGTTGGACAAAGCACGGCCACACAGATGAAACAGGGGTAGGAAGTGAAAGGGAAGACATCTGCTAAAGGGCAAACACAGAAATACTGACTGAAATACTGAAATACAGGGGGATGGGAGCAGTCTTTTTTCAGTGGTGCCCATTGATAGGACGAGGGGTAATGGGCACAAGCTTGAACATAGGAAGTTCCATCTTAACATGAGGAGGAACTTCTTTACTTTGAGGGTGGTGGAGCACTGGAACAGGCTGCCCAGAGAGGTTGTGGAGTCTCCCACTCTGGAGACATTCCAAACCCGCCTGGACGCTGTCCTGTGCAACCTGTTGTAGGTGACCCTGCTCTGGCGGGGGGGTTGGACTGGATGATCTCCAGAGGTCCCTTCCAACCCTGACTATTCTGTGATTCTGTGACTTTGCTGGGTGCAGGGCAGAGTGAGTATGTGTAAGGGGAACACATCAAGGAGCGGAAAAACCCATTCTGAATAGAGGATATGGCAAATATGAAGGAGAAGTGGGTGAGACAAAGGAAAGAAAAATTCAAGCTCACTAGTGGGAAAAACACTAAGAAAAATATGTTGAAGGATGAGAAGAAACACTCATTGCTTTGAGACTTCTAGGTGAGAGCTGGCCAAACCCACACATGGATACTGAACTATTGGCCTTGGGGAGAGAGACGGGCCAAGACATACATCTGATTTTTCTTGTAAAGTCTAAAAATAAATTCATGGGAATCATTATGCATTTTAACCAAAATAAGCCATGGGACAGTGCAGTAAAAATGCACAGATGCTGCTAATGCTGTTTTCCAGATATTTCTTGCATTCTTAGCTCTGTGAATGCCCCATTTCGGTCGGACATATCACTGCAGGAGTAAATGGTATGATGAGGAACTAGATACTTGGATTAGATACCAGAAGTGCTCATAGATCTTTGGCCTCTGTGTTCCCACAGTTCTCACCAGGTTTTAAAATTTAATAGTGGGGATAATTAAACACTGCTTTTCTTGCAGTCCAGAAACGTTAATAAAAACTTGCAATTCCACCAGTACAGACACTGACTGTTCAGGTTATCAAAAAAGGTGTATTTTAGTGCCCTGGCATGAAGGCACAAAGTAAACTAAAAGGCAGCGACAAGATAATTAGGCTTACTTGCAGTCACTGACTTCCACATGTCTATGGCCATCTTGTTAAATAAGACAAACTTCAGGAAGCTGGGCATGAAATACATTTTTAGCAGAGCTATGTAGGACAGCCTGGCAAGAAATGGAAAGGCGGGTGTTGCAAGTATGTAGCCTGGGTTCATTTACTCTTGTAGGACTTTGGCTCGACAGCAGCAAACTTCTTACAGCTCAAAACACAAGAAGGGGAAGTGCGAGGTGGTTTATCAAAACCATGCAATGTGAAAGCCCTGGGAAGCTCCGTCACTCCAATAACATCAAGCTATGAGCTGCGCTGCTGCAGGAACATCTGCCGGCTCCAAAGGCAGGGAGGACCAAACTGGGGCAAAGGATGGAGAACATCTCGGAATGTTGGAATGGAATCTCCAAACATGGATGTGTGTAAACAACACCTGCCCAAAGGCTACCACAGCATCCATGTGCAACGTGTCGGTGAGCCTAGTGTCATACCTACTGCATGCAGGCATCCACGTCCCAACACCTCCTGGCAGGTGAAGGCTAAAGAACAAATGGAAACTGGGAGTCAATTTGCTGCTTGTGCCTAGAAGAAACCCAGGCAGAAGAGAGCAAGGGCTGAGCTGCGTGGACTTGCTGTCGGTCCCCGCTCCGTATCTCCTCTGCCCAGGCAGGATGTCAGTATCCAGCCTGCTTCACCTCCCTTCAGATTAGCCAAAAAATGACCACCACCCCCCTTCACGCGGTTGATGCCAGTGTTGCCTTGGGTTAGGTTGGCACACGATGCTTTGGAAGAGATGGACCTGTCGAGTTCAAATGTGTGCCATGCTGCATTCAACTCACCATCATAAAATACCACAGTGACTTGAGACAGGTACTGCTGGTCTAAAAATCTCCGGAGACCTTGGCTGTTTTCAATACCTGCACCTAGTGTGGCATATCTGAGGATGCTTGAGGTGTTTTTAAATAATCCGTTGTCCTATTTGAGGTCAGTTCTCACCTATCTCTGGGGTGACCTTAATCAATACAACTCGCCATCAGGTATCTCAGTTGAGTTAGCTCAGAGGGCCACCTTAAGAATTCATAAATCAAAACAAAAAGGCTCTGAGGCTGTCAAAGACACCCCAGCAGCGATCATAACAGGGTTTATCTCAGCTCCATTTTGTAAAAAGCACCCCAAGACTCCTTCTGCTCCCTCTTTGTTTTAGATAAACGTTGACTGTACTGCACTTGGCAGAGCATCCAGTTCTTGGGGATAGTTCGCAAACGCAGGTGATGCTATGGGTCTCGTAGAGCTGGAGAAATTCAAGTACATTTCCAATATTCCCACAGCCTCTCAGTGATGATCAGGCATCGCTTCAGCTCAGTTTCCCAGACATTCTCCACGGGGTGCATTTTTTCAGGCTCTGTGTTATTTTACTTTATTTGCAAATAAATTGACGTTATACATTTCCTAACAAAGACACACAGCAACTCCGCATTTCATCATATATTTTATGCCTTCAGCTTAACTAATTAACTTTGCTTACACCAAGAAAACATAAATACCATCTTTTAACTTCACCAGTGTCTTTCATGTATTTTTGTTAGGAAATAATAGTACATGTCCATTAGCACAATGGATGACGAACCCAACCCTGGATGGTTTGGATGATTTTTTCCAAGCACGCATGGTGTTGACGCCTGCTAGACAGTATAACGAGCCCAGGGAATGATTTCTTAGTTCCTGTGGCACTTGTACTATTTTGGTAAGGAAAAAGAATACCTCTTTGCATAATGCATTCATTTTTGCAATACTCTGTGAGTACAAGAAAATCTCATACTGTCAGTCAGTGGATTAAATGAACAGCAGCAGCTGTAGCCACGTGATGGAAAAAGCCTGGCAATAGGGTTGTTTGCGCTGCTGTATTACATAAACATGACTTTTGCCGGTTAACGCCCTCCCGCTGGGTGCTTCATGCTGCATCATATGCATGTCATGTTATGTTAGGCTGGACACAAACAGCAGCAAGGGAGTCGGGAAGCAGCAGCGCTGGCTGCACAGCAGAGGCTAAAGCCGTGGCTGTACCAGCTCCTCATGACCTGATCTACTAGGGAACCCCAAGAAGAAGGTCATAATAGTTGTAAAAAGCTACCATAAAAAGAGCAGCTTAGTTTAGCTTTCTGAATATGTTTAGGCCTTACCTGAATACTTCATAACTGTGCTTCTATATTTATTACTTGCTACTCCTATTGCTCTACCAAGCTCAATAATGAGACCATGATTTTTTTTTTAAATGAAGCACCTCGTGTCACCATTTCAAAGTGACTAAGAGGTTTAGGATGGTGAAACATGGGCCCAGGTTGCCCAGAGAGGTGGTAGATGCCCCATCCCTGGAAACATTCGAGGTCAGGATGGACAGGGCTCTGAGCAACCTGATCTAGTTGAAGATGTCCCTGCTCCTTGCGGGGTGTTGGACTCAGTGACCTTTAAAGGGTCCCTTCCAACCCAAATCATTCTACAGTTCTATGATTCTAGGATGGAAAAGCAAGCCACCCCAAAGAAGATTCTCTGCGATGACTGTATGAGCACTGTTTCTTTGGCCACCCGAGTACAGCCAGACCGAAGGTTGCCCATAGCCGCCCACTGCAGAGCAGGTGGCCCAGGTCAGCTGTCACCCTGCAGTAACAGACCCGGGAAGCTGAATGCTAAACCTCTTTTTCAAAAGCAACCTAAACACTCAGGGTGCAAATCGCCACAGAAAGCAGATAAGTTGCAAACTTCTGAGCGCTATCCTAATTTTGGAAGGAAGTCTGCACCTCTGATGTTGGCTGGTAGGGTGGCAAGTTTGGCCTCTCGTCTTGCTTTTTATTCTGTAAAATGTTTGGTGAGCTCGAGGGCATCATAAACAAATAAACACAGTTTTAATAATCTACATGTCTCGAAGATTTCAGCTTCCGAAGCACATATGCCTTTGGACACCACTGATAAATGCCAATTAAGAATGACCACCACTTCCCACAGGACAGGTGGCATTTTAGCAAACCCAGAAGTAATAATCCGTTAACAGAGCAGTGTTGCAAAACCGCATGGAGCAACACATGATGCCAGGATGAAGTTTCACTGCACTTTGCGATTTTTTGGATCTAAAATTACTGGTTGTCCATATCTAATAACTGCTTTCCTTTCTCCCCTACTTTGAACTCATCGCTTCTAGCTGATAACTAGCTGTATTAATGAGTGACAATTGCCTTCAGTAACGACTGAGATAATTGCCTCTCTGGTATAATATACCATGCATTCCTGCCAATGTGTTGTAAACGTATCTCCCCTCACCCCCCAGCTCATTTGCTTTCTGCAAAGGTATTAAAATACCTGTAGCACAGAGATTTCTGTCACAATACGGGTTTGCTGTGCCAGCACGCATCCCTTACCGATCATCGGAGACTCTATAAAACTCCATGAATTAGTCTGAGGGATGTAGGACTGCAAGACCCCTGCAGCTCGGCCGGCTTCGTTCACCCCACCGAAGACGTAGATCTTCCCACCACAAACGGTCGCAGCGGCCGAATGGACGGCCTTTGGCAGAGGAGCGATGGTCTCCCACTGGTTCGTTATCGTATCGTACCTAGGACAACAGCAACTGGAGTGAGCGGAGATGACGCAACGTTGGGCAGGATACACAGGCAGAGAAAGCAGGCTGGGATATAACAGAAAGGCAGGTTGACAAGCAAAAGAAAAGCAGAGGTGGAAACATATTTTTTAACATCCTACAAATTCAGCCACATGGTAAACAGTGTAATTAATGCTTCTCCTAAGGTTTTAAAACATTAAGAAAAGCCCAGAGAAAGACGGTTCTATTTTCTGTATATGCCTCTCAAATCTCATTATAGTCTAAGCTAAAGAAACTCAGGACATCTTTGTTGAGATGTCTTCCACTAATTAATTTCTATTAATGAGTATACAACGAGATTATTCTTGCAAATCAGTGCAGTGATATCCAATAGCAACCGCAGGCAGGCAACTGTTAATATACTTCAGTTGTTCAGCTTGTGGAACGCATCTCACCTACAACATAATGCAACACGATAGGTCTTTTTCCTCCAATTAACTGACCAGTGATGCACCTTTTGTGCCAGAATAAGTTGCTCCCGTTTAATATTCATTGTGCAAACCAAACTACTGTGCTTCATTGCAGGACGCTGCAGACGTTCATGCTGGAATAAGATTTCACCATTGCATCCATATTTGACACGAAGCAAACAGAAAAGAGTATGCATGAAAGTGCTAAATTAGTTTTAAGGTCATCAGTATCTGATTTAATTAAGCCATTGACCATAAGGGATGTGCAGTTAATAATCCATGGATGAAGATTCATTTTAGACAATGTCACAAGTACAGACGTCAATTTTTTTTAAAGATAATATGGCAGGGATCCAAATAGCTGCTCTAAAATGAGTCTTGGAGACAGTGGAAAATAATGTGATTTTTAGGCTTCTATATTTCCACGTAATGGCACATTCAGTCAAACAGGAGTTTCCTGCGTAGCAATTATTCAAAATTGTTGACTGCAAGAACAGAAGCCCTCATCACCCATTCAGGGCTTTTGCTCTTAATATTAGTGATATGCAATATGCAAATATGAAATGAATCCATGGCCATGTATCCATCTGTAAAAGAAGATTTAGTGACAGGGGAATTCTCCCTTTGCAACATGTTCCTCAAATTCTCGCTGCCTGAACTTGGGGAAAATAAAAGGGACAAAAGATATACATGGTGGAAACAGCACAAAATAATGTGCTTAATGAAAATGCATTAATGAGTTTCCAAGTAATATACCTGAAAGTAATTAACACACTCATAAAAATGAAGCAAAAGCAAGAGGGAGGAAAACTTTAACTAAGAAAAAGTACGGAAAGTCCCTTATAATGAGCATGGAGAACTGCCATTTACAATGCTCTAAATTAGTTACTGAGAAATTAAATTCATCTACAATAAAGTGATCAAAGGGGAGACATATAAAAAGATTAAACAACATAGTGCTGGGAGCATTCAAGGCGACACACCTATATTGAGCTGATTCTTCATGTTTGATACCAAACTCGAGCCTGCAGAAGGATGTCAGACTGATATGTTCCTGCCAACGGCTTTCTGATCCTCCTAATACGTTTTTGAGAAGGAGGGGTTATACTCTTCATAATTGCTGTGGGCCGGGTGTGGTTGAGGACCACGTCTATAGGAATACTGGGGAAAGGTTCACATTACAAAGACCCTTTTCTGCATCAATTTCACTATTGGGACCTCAGGTTCTCTAGACCCCATTTTTCACTGCTCTCTCTTTCTGCTCTGCAGCAACAGAACTGATCTTTATGTTTCCTACCCTCCTTCATCTGCCGCCAGGAAACCAAAAACGACCAGTTACACTTCATCTGCTGAAAGCCAAAGGCTGCAAATCTACTGGCTAGAGGTGCAAGTTGGGCAGCCTAAAAACCGCTCTTGTCTTGAGGGTCATTTGGTTTAAAAAGTCAGTGAACCGTAAAGCAGATGGAAGCCAGTCCTTGTCCACCCAACACAGGCATCTAACGTGGGTTTCGCACTGGCTGCTCAGTGAGGCAATTCTCTTAAGTGCCTAACTTACCTCTGGGGCTGAAGAACAGAAGTTGGTGCCTTCAAGTGCTCCTGACACCTGTCCATCAAGTCCCTCCATCTCTCAGGAATTTATTTCTCTGGTTCATTCCCTCCTTGCAAAACTGCAGACCTGATTTCTAATCTCTGTTTTGCTTCAGCTCCCACCCACCAGAAAGGAAGGTTGCGTTGTTTTTTTTCTGTTGGATTATAAAGCCGACTGCTATCAAATCTCTCCCTTTCACATATGGACCTGCAGAAAATAATAAAGTCACCTCTTCATCTTCTGTGGGATAAACTAAGTAGTCTAAGCTCCTTTAGTCTGCCACTGCAAGGCAGGTTTCCATCATTTTGGTCTATCTCAAGTCAGCTCTTAATGTGTTCACACAAGGATTTGCACCAGATTAACTAAATTGATTTAAAAATGAATAAAGTTGAATCTTTGTAACCTTCCAGGACAAGAAATAATGACACTTGCTTTACCTCTCTGCCCTAGGGCCTTCCTGTCTGTCGCATCATCTCTGGCATTGCCATCGCCCCACCACCACTAGTGCTGGTGGGGCTCCTCGGCTGCCTTTAACAGCGGCTCTGCTCAAGGGCCGGCGGGAAAGGAACTGATTTTAAGAATAATCACTTTGATCTCTTTCCATTAGTCAAGCTTTGCATTTGATTCCCCTGTTTGAAGCCGTAGATGGAGACTTAATGGGAGCTGGCTTCCAGCCAAGCAAAGGTTTTTCTTCCCTCTCCTCCACTGCTCCCTCCAGTTCTGGTGTGTCCATGCCTGTCCTTGGCTACGGGCCTACCAAGCCCATCCAATTTGCTGAACCTGAACCGTCAAGGACACCTCCTTTCACATGACTGAAGCCTGGTTTTGCAGTGCTACAGACTCACATGTAGTTTTACACGGATGACCTTGCAGGCCTTCTTCTGTCCCCAGAGCACTCCCTGCATCCCCACGGTCCACGGCCCTGCCGTGCTCCAGATACCAGGCTTTCCACGCCTGAAGGACGTGTCTGTCCCCACCTGTCACTTCATGTGCACCGAGCACTGTCGTCTCACCCGACCCTTGTGCCGTCACTATCCTCTGGTTTATGTATATACCTATGATATGGCAATTGATCCGAACCCAGCAAAATATACAGCCCAGGCTTGAAGAGAGCACAGGCAGAAACAACCTCACCGTTTTTCACAGCTCTCCACTCAGGATTTCATCTGTGGGCCTGATCCTCCTCTGGCTTCACTCATTTTGTTCAACACCTCCTTTCTTGCTCTTTCCGTACCACCTCAATATTAACAGCAGAACCCCCTTCCTTTCAAGCTGTGCCGCTTGCTTCTCTGCCTTCTTGACTTTTGATCCCTTCAGTACCTGAAAATAGTATTTTTTTTTCTCCTCAGTCTCTTTAATTTCTTTCCTTCTAGGTTAAACAGCCTTATGAGGCTCATTTATTCACATTATAAAATCCTTACATCATGGTCAGTCGCTTACAGACATGCACCCTCCAGTTTCTTATACATTATTTAATTCTGTTTGCAGGAAAGCTGCTATTTAAAATAAAGCCGTACAGTGTCATATTGATCTGCTCTTCAGATGATTCACATGTTGTTTAAAATCACATTAATGGATTACTATTTTTTGCCTTTTTTATTTTCTTCTGACTGTTCTGAGGGGCTTAAGAAAGTATCCTTGGACAAGGCTATATATTTAATTTTCTTAAGATGTCAATAAAACAGTAGGTTCTGAAGCAGTTTCTAAAGCTTATAAAGCTGATACTTTACATTGAATTTTTTAAACTGTCTTCCAAGTACACACTGCTAGCTGAAGTAATCTCCCAATTTTAGACAACCCTATTGTAAAAGTGCTGTCAGGTCAAGGGGATTCATCTTCTTCTGTCCTTCAAACAGATAATAACCACAAAGCACCCACATTTCCACACTTTTAGTCACATACATTGTCTTGTCAGCATACGCAGTCTTCTCGGCTCTCAAATTGCATATATTACAGGGCCCATCCATTATCTAAAAACCTGGTTCGTGGATCCACTTCATTTCGCCGCCTCCCAACTCAACTCATATCTCAGAAGAAGACAGAAAGTGTAATACCCTCTCGCCTAACACCTAATGACTCACTCCCTGTCACACAGAAACTTGCCAGAGGGGCTTGATGGAGAACTGCAGTCGCACCGTTATTTCCCTAAACACTCATTCCAAAAACATAACTCTCCCTGAACGTATACCCGTGTACAGCCACAAAAATGGACTTATAACTCAGACCCTCTGGCACATGCATATTGTTTTAAGATGAGTAACGAATGACTCCTACCCGTCTGTTTGTGATAGTCCTGTAACATTATCCATCGAGCCGGAATTTTTACTGCCTCCTTACAGACAAATGGCAGATAAAGGGTAAAAAATCTCAGCCCTATTGAAGTTGATGGGAAAACACCCACTGATTTAAGAGGCACCAGAATTTCTGATTGAGGCTGCGCCCTTCACCATCAATGACACAACCGAAAGCACGGAGAGAGGAGCACAGGAGATGATGCCATAAATCACCAGGAGTCCGGTGGTCCCTACTTGCTTTAATGCTTTCTAATGGTACAGCAGATGACTTAGGTACAGTCAGGCAGTAGCATGTATAGCTAAGATGGTCTAACATCTGTTGTTGTTTTTTTTTTTAAATGTAATAAAAACATCTTTGAAAGATTTTAACCATTTAGAATGAAGTATTCCAAGAATTCCAGGAAAAACAGGTGGAGAACAAGAAGGAAACTGGGAGAAAAATGTTATTTTCTCCACCTTCAAAGACGCTTTGTGGTGACAGCCTGCAGACTCCACACTCTGGGGCTGCTAACTGGTGAGGTCAGGGTAGGTCACTTTGGACAGGAGATGTACCCTCCGCCATGCCAGCGTAATGCATCGAAACCTGGCCAAAGCTGGGCACGGTCACGCTTGAGCTACCTGAGCAAGCAGAAAGCAAAATGTGGTTGGGAAAGATAAGCTGCATGTGCACAGGGGGAGGTGGTAGAAGGCCCAGCGAGGGAGGGTGTCCAGTGCGTTGTCCTTTACACTGGTGGCACAGCCCAGGACTGGATCGTGCGTCAGGCCTGGATGAGCCCCTGTACCTACACCTGGGTGGGTAACAGGGCTATAATAGCAGATGCCTCCTTTGGGGTGAAAAACTAACCAAAACCCCAAAGCGTGTGACCCTAAAATTCAACACTGACGGGAACAATGTTAACCTCAGAGGTAAATGTAATTTTTTGGCATCACCTGACTTGGAGCATGTGATCACGTCACCTTATTATTTTAATATAGTCCTTTTGTTAGACCTGCTGGAATGACAGAGAGGTTTCCACCCTCCTGAGAGATGGTACGTCAGTGTTCCATCCGAAGCAACACAATAATTGAAGAGGAATGTGCAGCCCACACAGAAGCACGGTGGGAGAAGGCCAGCCACTTGTAGCTCTTGGTGGGGGGGGTGGGAAAGAAAGAGAAGGAAAAGTCAAGAAGTGAGCACTAACTGCGCTTACGACTGCAGACAAATGAGCAATTAAAGCAGCTTTACTTTGTATTTTAATGTGTTTTTTTTTTTTAAAGTTGCAACCCAAGTTCAGAAAGCCTCATCGCTTGCAAAAGTGGGTCCAGTGATTTAAATTCCTGAACACTTGCAGAAACTAGCTGCCTGGTCCAAATGGGAAATGCTTTTGCCTGAAAAGGCACGACGTTTTGCTCAGTATAGCTACCAGGGTCAGCTTTTTCTCCCTTGCATTTCCAATAGCAGACCCCAGGAACATCCTTTCCAAAACGCACAGCTTCAGCCATGCCATGCTTCGCTTCTGTCATCCCTGTCATTTTAATAGAAAGAATAAAAAAGGAAACATCCCAAAACCTCTCTCATTTCTTGGCATAACCCAAAAGAGACCATGTTGCACTTTTTCCATGGCAGCGTCTCACAAGTCACTTTACAGACAACAGCAGATTAATTATAACCACGGGTTTAGCAAATCCCCATGACAAGACATCCTTATTGTGGTCGAGACAGCGTGCACTGAAATGATAGGGAGGAAATCAGCTCCTTTCCCACATAAAAGTCTCTTGGTGGGCTTGTTACAACTGAAAACGAGCGCGGCCGCTCTCACTGAGCTATGCAGGGTACGCCGGGGGCCTGAGCGCGACTTTGCAGGCGGCAATGTCATTTGTGGCAAGGGCTTGGGTGACTGAAATGAGAAGGAAGGAAACGGGGAGACTTTGCTTGATTTGGAGTTCATTCAGCTGACCAGTGTTTTGGATGCTTTTTAAAGAGAGATCATGAGAATCAGAGCACAGAAAGAAATGAGACTCCAGGAAAAATAAAAAGAGATCATTCAGTCAATGACATCTATCCAGACACCTATCCGCGACAGCATTATTTCGATGTTCCTCTTTATCGAGAGATGGAATGAAAGACTGCATCTCTTTCCCAGGCTCTCCCCTTCCTTTCTTCATAAAACCATTTCTGTTAATTAAAAATTTACTGACTTGAATTACAGGACAAATACCTTCAGAAATCAAAAATAAATCTGCATAAAATGGTGGGATTTTCTTCAAAGCAACTCCCAAGGGCAGCGCCCACCTCAAGCTCAGGGTAAGGAGGAAAGCAACGCTCAGGTGTTGCATTCGCTGCTATGATTTATCAGTCGTTCTTTGGCGCCTGCATTGCCCTGACTTGCTGAGAGCATCATCAACAACGTCAGTTCTTCAGCCCGTGCCCGGGCGGGAAGGGGAAGGCTACCTGCAGACCTTGTCCCACAGCACATGTCCTTTCCTTTTGTCACATCCTTGTCTCTTAGGCAAAATAGTCCCAAATTTGTGAACGTAGAGAAACACAGAACTACATGTAAATGGTGATCACCCAGCACCAGAGAGGATCTCCCTGGCCGTGCATACATTGCCCAAGCTGCTCTGTCCCATGCACTGAACCAGGCAGAAGTCCTTGGGGAAATAAAAAGTCATCACATGATTAAAGATTGTACCAAAAAGTAGATCTGCAGAAGGAAACTTTATTTTTGTCACTTCCTAATTTCCTGAGTGTTTGACTTTGAAACATTAATAAACATTTAATACAGGTTTTGGTATTTGGTATGTATGATATCTACTTAAATAAAAAAATAAACACTCCCTGCATAAATGGAGCATACATGTTGCAACACCAAAATCCAGAAATAATAGATTCAAAGCATCTTTAATCCTAACCTTTTGAAAAATGTTTTTTTTTCCCCTCAAATCTCTCTTAATGACCTATCCCTTTCTGGCTTGCCTGTTAAGGCGACTGCTTGCTTCAAAATGTTGCTGAAGAAGTATTCAAATTCAGCACTTAAAACTGAAAAAAAAAAAAAACCCTCATATTTTTGCGTGCCAGATTCACGAAGGAAAACATTTCACAAAAAATGTATCATTAAGCTATTGTGACAGTGCATTTTTGAGTGTTTGGGTAAGGCTAGGGCTGTATTAATCTTTTTGGAATGGTATATTCTTATACTGCATTTCAAAGTGGTTTCTATTTTTTAATGGAAATGTTGATATGCATATAAAATGTATGGGTTTATTGAATGTTATGGCTGAAATCAAATTAGTTAGTTTTGGAATTCTACTTTGTGAAATGTTTCTTTTGTGCTTTTGTTCCTTCCTTTTTTTTTTAAGTTCCATGTGAGAAAAGGAAAACTTCTGTATCTGGAGTCTTCTTGAAAAGAGAAATTTCCATTCTCTCCCATCTCTACTCAGCCCCTCTAGGCCGGGAATTCAAAACTGTTTCCATTTATCTGTTGTTTTACTTGGAGCTTGGCAGGTCCCAGCCCCAGGCCAAGAGCACAAAGGGAGGATCTTCCTTCCAGCCAGGCCAAGGCTGAGGTGCCTCACCAGGAGAGTGCATGTGAGAACCTTACTTTGCTGTTGCTTTTCTGGGGGTTTGAAAAAAAACAAACACAAAAAGGATTATTGTGATCTGTAAAGCCTTTCATCAGTACTAAATTCAAAGGAAGTTTATTAGTTCATTGTATAATCTGTGTAAAGTGTCCAAAGGAGCTTAATTCCTCTCTTCCCTCCCCCGAGCAAACTGACAAACAAACTGGCAGCTTTTGTCTTTGGTTTTGAAACAATGCTTTCCACTGAAGCTTTTAAAACAAATCTAATCCTGCATAGTTTCCTCCTTTTTTAGCTGTTATAAAAGCGTATTTTAACACATACAGCCCATTTGATGTGTCCTTTAAAAGGGAAATGATCTTTTAGCATAGCATGAAGAAAAAGCTCCAGCAAACAGCATGGTTTTGGGTGGTTTTTTTTACCTTTCCACATGGTCAACGTTGCCTGCCACACCGACCCCTCCAATGGTATAAATTTTCCCATCGTACACCAGACTGTTATGTCGACACCTTGGGACTGTCATGCGGGACACGAGGTTCCAGTTATCGAGCAAGGACATGTAACACCAGACATCAGCGAGCGTGACACCTGACTCCATGCCGCCTGGCACCGACGTGCGGGTGAGGGAAAGAAAAGGGGAGAATTACGTGAGATCCTGGAACGGCAGCAGCTTTGCACACAGCAATCAAAGCCAGTTACAAAGTAAAAACTCTTCAAATGACATTTGACTAATTAAAATAAATCACCCTCAATACTGAGCATCTGTTCCGATGATGCATATCTGTGTCATTTATTCATGCGCCCCAAAGGCTGGGTTTTTTTTTTAATAAGATGACATGAAGAAATCAAGATGTCAGACTATGAGGGACACGTACATAAGGGGAGAGGCCCTTTTCAGTGTTCATAAATAACTTCCAGTCTATTAAATTACTGCAACACTTGCAAGAAGGTGTCAGGAGGCAGAGCCTATCTTGGCTTGTGAGACAGAGGCCAGTCTGAAATCTAAAATGCTTAATGCAGTGATGGATTGAAGCAACACACACATGGGCAGAATAAAGTCTGTGCTTGCACTGTAGGCTTAATGCCTAATTTTCAGGGAGAAATTTCTTATTTATTTTCATTTGCTGATAAAGGAAAGAACCAGCTGTACCGCTCCCGTAAAACAGTTCAAGATGCTCCAGTGAAATATCTGTATCGGTCATTTTTTAACTACTGACTGAAGCTTCCAAGGTAGCCACTTAGTGGCTGTCTCGCTATCCCCATTTTGAAGAACAAAGAGGTGAAATGATTTATCTGAGACCACACTAGGAGTCAGTGGTCGAGCCAAGAAAAGAAACTAGACTCATTTCTGTGGTTTAATGAGAAAACCAGACTTCCTCCTTGGTATTTTGTTCTCCAGACCTATGCTATGTAGCGTGGGGTCCAGTACTTGGAGCTTGCAGGAGTTCATTCCCACTTCTGTTGGTTTCCCTTCTCTTTTTCCTGGGTCTTGTAAGTTTGAGCAAAGCAAAAGATCAACTGACGCTCAGCTAGGTTTCCAGCCGTGCGGGATTTTCAGCTCTCCTATTGTAGCCACCAAATACCATCAGTTCGCTCATCCAGATTCAAGGGAAAGAGCTGAAATAAGCTTTGAATTTAGGATTCAACAGCTTTTGTTAGCAGGTATGACACAGCCTAAAATGGCTCTCCATATTGGAAAGTACCCCAGCTAAGAATAACTAAAAGTCAGCATCTCACAAAGGCCTCCATAGAAGGCTTTTGCTCCAGCGGCAAAAAGAGCACGGGCAAAAAACCACCAAGAAATAATTTCCAATCAATCCTTAGGGCCTCTATGCAGTATTAATGGAATTTAACACCACAGGCAGCAATTTACTGTGGAAAATCCAGTGAGGGAACTCGGCAAGGGAAAGGCAACAGCTGTAACCCCTTACTGGTACTGCCTGGTGCATCCGCGCTCCCAACTACACCCTCGGATCGCACACATCCGCACTTCCCTGCCTAGGCTCCTCTTTTTCTCATCAGACCTCCACTCAGCTGCCATCGGAGCATTCTTGCATCGCCTGGTGGGAATTGTTTTTCCCCCTCCAGCCAAGCAGAGGTACCACCAGACTGCAAAAAAACAGACACTGTGATGCTACGGGCGCAGCGTAGACAGCTACTTTGGGAGTTAAAGCCTTTTAAGGAGCGTGGTCTCAGTTTCATTGAAACTAAGAAGATTATAGGGCTAGTGACTACTGTCAAAAGAGAGGTCTCAACAGCAAGTACAAAACGTGAATGCTCCTGTAAGCAAATACTGTAAGTGTAGGTCACATATTCAGCAGTTCAGCCTGTCTGTCTGAAATTCCATAACCCACCATTTAGACTAAAGTACAGCCACTATTTTAAATCGTGTTTCTATGGCAGTGAAACCTCTTTGCATGCTTGATGGTTGTCAGACCTATTTTCTCCACGTTGCCACTGCAGAATATATGTTGACTGCTTTGAGCGAGCGTTAACGCCGCAGAGAAATGGAGAATGATAAAAGCAGGGAAAACCCTTTCTCCCAACCTCCCTCGCACTCGTCTTTTTTTTTTTTTTTTCCCCAGGAGCAGCTGGGTAAAACTCCTGCATGTCCTACGTTGTAAGGAGGAAACTTTTCTCCCAGCCCAGTAAATCTCAGGGATAAATGGATTGAAAGCAGCCCTGTGGAGGAGGACTGGGGGACAACCGCGGATGAAAAACTGGATGTGACTCAGCAATGTGAGCTTGCAGCCCAGAAAGCCAACCGTATCCTGGGCTGCCTCAAAAACAGCAGGTCAAGGGAGGGATTCTGCCCTCACCACTCTGGTGAGACCCCACCTGGAGTCCTGCGTCCAGCTCTGGGGGCCCCATCATAAGGACACGGACCTGTCAGAGCGGGTCCAGAGGAGGGGCACAAAAATGATGAGAGGGCTGGAGCACCTCTGCTCTGGGGACAGGCTGAGAGAGTTGGGGTTGTTCAGCCTGGAGAAGGCTCCAGAGAGACCTTATTGCAGCCTTTCCATATAAAAAAGGGATCTTGTAAGAAAGACGGAGAGAGACTTTTGACCAGGGCCTGTAGTGATAGGACAACGGGCAACAGTTTTAAACTGAAAGAGGGGAGATTTAGATTGGACATAATTTTTTATGACAAGGGTGGTGAGACACTGGAACGGGTTGTCCAGAGAAGCTGTGGATGCTCCATCCCTGGAAGTGTTCAAGGTCAGGTTGGAGAGGCCCTTGAGCAACCTGATCTAGTAGAAGGTGTCCCTGTGCACGGCAGCGGGGGGTTGGAACTAGGTGATCTTTAAAGGTCCCTTCTAACCCAAACCGTTCTGTGATTCTATGTTCCTGTGAAATCTGGTGCTTACCTGAGAGATAGATGTTGTCTCCAGCACTGACCACGCTGAAAAACTCTCGATCATAGAAGGGCAGGCTGGCCAACGGGTACCACTTGTTGTTTTGAGGATTTAAGCAAGTGACCGCTGTTAAAGCACGTTGATTCATGCCGATCATCTGACGCCCCCCAACTAAGACTATTACCTCGGCTACACCTAGGATTCAAGTAAGAAAAATAATATTATAAAAAAGTTACATCTCTCAACAAGGCAGGGGCCTATCAAAAATACTCAGCAGTTGGGGTAATTTTAATGTATCATATATAGATCTGTTTTAGATTGTGCAATCAAACCAGGAAGGGTGAGAAAAAAGGGAGTGTGTGTGGCAGGGAGAGCAGTGGGTGAGGAATGACACTATGAACGTGCTTGGGAGAACTTGGGAGGGAGTGTGCCATCTGGGCAAAACTTGAAGGGGGAAGAAATAAAAAGGCCTTTCCATGTAAAGATGTCTGTTGACTTCAACAGTCTTTGAGTGAGACCTGCATGTTGCAAATTCCTGTTCCACTGAAGAAAATAGGAATTTTGTCAAGGATTGTGACAGCTTTGGAGCTTGACCATTATCCAGGGAAAGCATGCTTGGACTTTAACCTGAAGAAGGTGTTCTCACGCTAAAAGCTAACGACTGGAGGAGATTTGGGCTATGGTTACGGTTCTTCACCCTGATTTTCTCTCTCCATATACTCTATGAACAGATCATTTTCTGGTGTGTTTTTTTGTGCTTTTCCCAGAGAATGAAGGTTTTCCAGGTGTAGATAACGCACTCAAGCCATGGATCAGGACCTTAGCATGCCAGGAAACATGATGGAGATAGCCTTTACCCTAACATAGTTATTAACTGAGATTTATCTGTGCTTGAACAACTCCCCCCAACCCGTAACGCGCAGGGTGTACAGCAAGCCAAATTCTCTGTTCGTGCAAATGGACAAAATTTTTGCAATCCACTTTTGCAATTTATTCCCACTTTACAGCCAGAGCGGAGTCAAATCTGATCTGAGCGTTACTCCAGACTCATCTCCACAGTGATGTATTGCAGTTTAATTCTGGGATGTTAAGCCCCACTGCAACTTCTTGCCAGGAGAGGTAGGCTCAGAAGTAGGACCACGAGGCCATGAGCTGGAAGGAATTGCATTTTGGGAGCTGTGCTCGCAGCCAGACCTGTTGCTGTGATGTGTTATGGTGCCCAGCCTAGAGACAAGTGTGCACAGGCGGCAGGGTCAGAAGCGCAGAAGCAAGATTGCCAGCAAGAGAGATTAGGAGCCGCAGTGGAGAGAAATGTGTCTTCAGAGTAATGGATTATCGTCATTCTTCATTAGCTTTTTCAAAAAATATATTTGTGTCATTCAAGCAAGGTTACTCTCTAAAAAGTTATTAAGTTAAAGTGCTGTAGAGTTTTAAATAAATATTTCTCAGTAACAAGAGATCATTATTTTTGTGCCATACCAGAAAATCTAATCACCTGTGCAAGACATAACTTGATTATAATCAATGACCTCGAGAGGGCATGTGACATGCTGCAGCGAGTCCACAAAGGGTGTTTAGAGATCCTTTGTGCCTACGTGAATGCCGTTGATATGCAAAATAACATGATTCTATATAATTAGACTCTGACCTAAAAAAACTATAATCACCCTCTCTTACCCCGAGAGAATCACTTTTCCCTCATCAACAAGCTTCTGGAAATGGTTCATATTACACCTACAATTTTATATACATAAAATAAGCACTTTTCAAAAATCCCTTCAAACATCACACCATTAGTCGTCTTCAATGAAAGACTTTTTAGGGCAGATTGTTATTGAAAGTCCTCTACACTTCATCCTTCTGAAAGGTGCCTTGATGAGGCAGTCTCCAGAAGCTGCAAATGCCGTGGTTTGATATGCCATCTCCGTGCCACATTAGCATTAGTGGCAGCGACAGAAAGTTTTGCCTGGCCTTGTGATTGTACTTACGGGAGGCAGAAGTACAGGCAGCATGTTAAAACAATTCACCTGTTTCATCTGACTCCTTTTTGGATGCAGTTTTCCTACATTATAGTTGTACCACTCTCTGTTTGACAAATATTTAGGCTATTTCTCACACTGCCATAGAATCACAGAATCGTTAAGGTTGGAAGGGACCTTTAAGATCATCAAGTCCAACCATTAACCTAACCTGACAAAACCACTTCTAAACAATGATTCAGGCTCTGCTGGCGAGTTGGGCGCTTGTTTTTTTTTCATGTATTTTTCTAAAAAGGAAAATGCATGCATCTCAGGTGAGAAACTTCTTGAAGTGGCACGGTTCTTGTTAGCTGCTGGGTTTTTAAATGGGAATATATTATGTATGATCCATTTGTTTTGGAGGCAGCAAACAGCCTGGACGGGTACTCTAAGACTCACTGTATGAAAATAATGTGTTTACACAGGGCTGTGAAAGTGAAGCTGCTTTATGAATATTAATCAGCTGCTCCCTGCAAAAGGCTGAAGGGCAAAGCAGCAAATTATTCACCTATTTTTGCAGTTAAAGAGAAACTGAGGCATGGAGGGCAATGGGTTCACGTTCAGGACAATGGGGGAATGTCACAGTTTCCGCCAAAGTTAACAATTCCTAAAAATTAAAACTTAAAACAAAAAATTTAAAACTCATTTCAGGACCGTGCATGTAAACACCCACATCTGCCCACTGGGAGAGGCTCCTAAACGCTCGGGCAAAACAGAAATGAAAAATGGAGCTTGAAATATCATCAGGCTCCACGAAGGAGCCAGGGCAAGGAGCCGTGGTCTATGTCCCTGGGCATGTTCTGGCCATGCCTGGGAACTGTCGGACCAGAGAGCTGGTATCACTGAAGGAAGTTTTGCTTTACCTGCAGAGAGCCTGGGCCGGGTCCTCGGCGTCTGCATCTCTTGTCGGGCATGTGGCAGCATGTGATAACGTTTGGCTTCGTTCACTAGATCCCGGCAAGCCTCTGAAGACTTTATCAACTCCTCGTTGTCAACAACGTTTAGCAGATAGCTGGGATGGATGAAGGGGAGGCGCACCACTGCCAGCAACTCCGCGGCATACTGCGGGGGAAAAGAAAATAATAACATACTGCAGCATTTGTGCCTCTCAGCATCTCCACCTCCTTCCCGGCAAACTGTCCCCTGTCACCCAACCTGGAAAGACACTTGTCACGGATGCTGCATACAAGCCCTGCCTAGTGATCGGGTGGGACAGAGACAACGCTGCCCTCAGTGCTCCCTGACCCAGGCTGGTTTTGGTCTCCCAAAGGTGGCAACTCTTATTATATAGCACTGTATGGAGGGATTTTTGAAATAAAAACTCATCCTGAACTCTGGCTGAATGTAACACCTAGTGCACTGGAGACATAGTGTAAGCTTTTGAGTTTTCTGAATTAACCTTGAAATGTAAGTGTGGTTATTGCGCTGTATAAAAACCCCAAACAAGTTTTTTTCTGGCACTCTACATGTGAAACAAAAGCCGGTAAATAGGATGGATTTCATAACTGCTATGGCAGAGACTGAGTGATACCAGCCAATTTGCTAGAAATCTTTTTAAAAAAAGGGTTTATTTGTTGGTGAAACAAATCATGTAGTTCTAGATTTTGGGGAAGTCAGACTCCAGAGGGTGCTATACAAATACTGACAGTAAGTTTCATCTTCTAAATAAATACATTAAACCTCAGAGGGCAAAGGACACCCGAGCAAATGAAGCTGTCTGTCACTGAACACATCTTAAAGGAGAACAAAACCCCGAGAGAGAAAACTGCAATCAAAAAACCAAGAGTCCATCCCCAGATTATTCTTTTTATATATAATTGCTTATATCACAACACAGCACAAGAGTACAGTGAAAAGCAGAACAATAGGAGACAGTGGTTCTCGAGAAGCAATGCACAGAAACAGGATGCAAACTAAGGGTGCGCAGCTAGAAAAGATAATCAGCTGTTGTAATAAATATTCATATAGCGGCAGCGTCCAAGGATCCCAACTGGGATTGAGGCCAGGATGCAAATAAATATTCCTGAGGTCCGTGCAACTGGTCCTGAGAAACGCTGAGAGCCAGCAGCATCTGCTGGCCTGCAGATGCCTGTGGTCTTCCAGAAGCTACTTGGCTCTCGCTTTCTTTGTCAGCAGTGTGCCTGTCCCTGCAGTGCGCGAGAGCCAAGTCACAGCAGGGGCAGGGACAGGAATTGGGCAGGGGCATGGCGCGATGGGAGGGCTGGGATGTGGCCAGAGCCAGCTAACGGGCTGGCCAGGCAGGTGAGGATGCAGTGACACCCGGGACTGCTTCCAGGGCTTCCCCTCTCCCCACCCAAATTGAAGAAGCAGGCTTAATTTGGGAGGAAAACAGAGGATTTCTCCTCACAGCAGGAATTCACACTGTTTTCCTGCTGGAGAGCCATGTCAGCCTGGTGCAAGCTCAGTGAAAGCGAGGATGTGACTACCCGTGGGGAGCTGAAGCCCACACGTGCCTATGGGGCCACGGCAGCAGGGAGATGAGCAGGGACTCAGGCTGACTCCCAGCCGCCCGCTCACCAGCCCCCTGTGACACCGGGGCCGGCAATTTTAGGTGCAGCTTGAAGAGTTGAGGCCTGGCCACCCTGCAGTTGTTTGGGGATAAAACGTTGTTTAGGTGATGCAAAAGGGATGGAAAAATGACAGCGCTCATCTTCTGAAAAAAAACCCAAACCCCAAACCCCAAACAAAACCCCACCCATGTGAGCAGCGAGTCCGTGGCTCCTCGCTATTACCTCCAGTGTGGCACGGGGCCAAGTAAGGCTTGAGATCACCTCGTCAGCCTCCAAACCAGAAAAGAAGACACTCCTTTCTTTTCCCTTGCTGAAATCCATTTCCAAGCTGCTTTCTAGGAGGTAAAACGGCTGCTCCCCCTCCCCAGAGTCACAAATGTCAGGCACTTGGCTGCAGATACCTTAATGTCATTAAATGGTACCTTGTAGGAGAGGGAGCAGTGGACATATGGCAGTGGGTGGCAAAGCTCTGATTTCAGGAAGTGCTTTTTTTAAGAAGGTTGGAGGCGTTTAACCTTACACAGGAGCCAAGACGAAACGTAGCATCGGGACATGGGAATAATGCGGATAGCGGGTATACCGGGGATGAGCTAGGCAACCCCTGGCGGGGAGGTTAATCCCCCCTACAGGCCACTCAGGAAGCAGAACCAGTTGCTAAAGGGCAGTCTAAATAAAGTTGTAAAATACACGGAATCTATAAGGGAGCCAGCACCTTCCTTCAGTGCCGTGGGACATGCCAGCGCTGCCCCTGATGCTCCCGAGGCAGGTCTGCGCTGGAAGCATTCGTACCATGCACCAAGTCAAAACACAGGCGCAAACAGTTGTGCCACTAAATTAGGACACAGGGTTCATTGGGCACCAGGATGTCCCAAAACTGAGTGTGGATTCACATTGAGAAGACAGCTCCGCTCTGGCAGGAATGGACAATTCTCACAGACCTGGCGGAGCAACTGCCTCCATCTCCCACCTTTCCCAGAATAAACGAGGCAGCACCGCTGCCTGAGCACGCCGAGCTCTGCCTCTCGCTCGCCCACCTTGCTTTAATTAGATAAGTGAGAAAATGTGATTCTGTTTCTCTCCTGGATCCCCCCCCCCCCCCTCTTTTGTCTGAGCTCGGGGCTTATTTTGAAGGGGAATAATAATTAGAACATGTTGCTCCCTTTCATCAGCTTGAAAGTTAATGTCACATATCAAAACCGATGTCACTTTTCACTCTTATTCTTCATTTTGCTCTAACAGCAGGAAAAAGCCATCTCTGTGTGTGTGTGTGTGCGCACGCACAACCATGCGCAGTCGCGACTGGGGCGCATCGCTGATGGCATTAAGGGTACATATAATCGCAGTGTTTTTCACCAAGGGATTTGAAGAGTATATACCATCACAGTGTCTCTAGAAGACAGGAGAGGCTTTTATAAACCAACGGCTTTTTGCACCAGCTCTTTCAAGCACTATAGTCAAGGGTGAATTTCATTTAGCCTCACTGATTTAAGAATATTCAAGTGATTTAGGCAATCAGCAGCCTTTTTCTTTTGGATTCTCCCTTATGAAGGCTTCCTACCTCCGTTAGCTATGATTGTACTAAATATCCTGTTACTATTATCCTTTTCATTTAAGACTGGAATAAGCACCATAAAGCATTTCAACCTCCTTACCATCTGTTATTTGCTCTCCATTCTCTCTTGCTTTTCCGTTGTTCCTTATACAGCTATGAAATATCTACTGCACCTACTGATGTTACTGGTTTTTATTAAAACAGCAAAATACCTGTGCAGGATGTGCTGCCAAATTCATCAGACAGCAACCTCTGGTCCCTGGAGTTGTGGTTTACGCCTGTAACTCCGAGGGCGCTTTCTTCTTGCTACTCAGCTGCAGGCACTGGCTGGACAAGTAGAAATATTTCTCGGGTCTTTGCTGGGAATCACTTACAACTACTCTACAACCTGCATCACACGCCAGGATGAAGCAGAGAATATTAATGCCCCTTCTGGCCTAAACAGACATGGGAGACCATGCGTCAGCTGCTTGAAAATGCACACCATTATGCAAAAATCTGATGAATTTATTGCTTAAAATGCTAGGGAAGTTTTTGAACACTGTCAGGAGTGTTTTTGCAGGTGATATGAACCTCAGCATAGCTCCCGTTGGATGAAGGGAGCTGCTCGGGTTTTGTACCAGCAGAGGACGTAGTCCATAAAGGCGTTGCTGAGCGGTGATGCTGCTGGATACCCCTGCGGTGCCGTGCACGGCCGGGGTCATTCTGCATGAGCCAAGGCACCACTACCACCTGAGCAAAGGCTTTTTGGACAGTCACTGGGGACATAGTAGAGCAGCAACTTTTGAGAGATGTTATCTGGCCTGCTTCAGGGCACCTGTTTCACCGATACCGATTTCAGTGGCTGAACTGAAAGTAGGGTCTTCAACCAGCTTGCAGTCACCAGTGTGTTTCATAAAAAACAAGGAAAGAAAAATCTTACGAGAGCTTATCTTTCCTTAATTACCTAAACATTTCAGGGGAGAAATTCAGCTCTAGATTCAAACACCTAAATAGGTACATACAAGCAAGTATTTACTTGTCAGCTAGACATGTGTAAACTCATGTTTTAATTAACAGAGATTTAGTCAACACGCTTAACACAGTCCCCAGAGCAATCTGAGCTGAGAGATGCATCACACACCAGGGGAAGCAGAGAGTATCAGTGTCCCCTTCTGTCCTAAAACTGTGAGCCATCAGCTCCTGGGAAAGGGAGCGTGTTCCTCAGACCATGCCTCAGACCATGCTGCATTGAGATGCCTACAACCAGACCTCAACCCAAATGGGAGGGTGATTAATTCTCCCCTCTGGTGGGAATTTTCCGTCCACTTCCCCTCAGAAGGTCGTGATCACACTACAAGGAAGCCTAAATGTTATCGCTGGGTCAGTGTTGGCTCAGAGGAAGATACATCAACACGATATGCTATACCTCAAAGTTGACCCTTTCAAGCCTTTCCCTAACAATCAGTTCATACATGTTACTCTCATCTCCGTAGGCAGGCCAGAGCTTGAGCAAACTAGGTTACAAAGCAGTTGAAAGTGGGTTTTTTTGTTTCTGGCTGGTAGTTTGAGTGAGGATATTTACTTTGCTAAACTTTTTGTGACATTTCTTCTCCTACTAATTATATCAGTATTATGAATGCTTGCTTGCAAGTGGGCTTTGTTCTGGTATCTTCTAAGTCTCAGTTACAAAAACCTCTTCAGTATCACATTAAAAATAATCTTTTTATTCTCAAATCTCTAATCCAGTAAAATCCCCACAGGTATTCTCCAAAAGGACTCTCAGTGTGCTCCTGCATAGACTTGGGCTACAACAGTATACAGTTAGTTTTAAAAGGAAATACGTTTACTGCTACAAATTTCCTGCTCCTTGAATGCTACACTGGAAAGCTCTCAAGATTTTTAACATTTTTGAAGTAATGCCCAGAGAGGTTAAAATAATGTTTCCCTTATGCCTTATAACTCATGTGTCTCTCCAGTTTACTGTTCTTTCTACAAAGGACCCTTTGTGCTATCTGCCTGAAGAAACAGGCTTCAGCTAGAAATACAAATACAGAAGTTAGATTACCCACATTATGATAGGGTTTTGCTCCAACAAACTGCTGTTTCAGCTCTTTATGCATAATTACATGGGAATTTTTTAAAACATTATGAAGTAGGAATATATTTGCTTCATCTGAGAGCGGCGAAGGAGATTTGTCGTCTCACATAAACCCTGGGTTCAGACTGGCCCCACGCCACGCATGGGCCCGATCTGAGAGCTGCCACAAGGACCTCCTCAGACAGAGGAAGCCATCGGGGACAGATCTGAAGCAGAAACAGTTCCTCACTGCACAAAACTCCTTCAAATGAGGAGAGGGCACTCTAATTAAAAACACCACCCCAACCCCCCAAACCAGCAGACGCTAGCCATTGACGCCTACTCCGCGGCCAGGTAACGAACTGCCCAGCGGGCTGTGCCGACGGTGACAGCTGGGGATGCGATGTGGTGGCCAAGCAAGAAGGCGCACTGGAGTGGTGAGGTGAACGGTCCCTCCCCTCAACCATCTCCAGCCCAGCCCAGGTTTCCCCAGCAGGGTACCCAACCTGATATTCAAAATATTGCCACCTCCAAGTTTCCAAGTGCAAGCCCAGCAGGGAACTGGCTGGTTTGGGGAAGCCAAAGCTGTTGGTGCACTGCTTTGCCATTCTTAGAAATACGCCTTTTTTGGCTAGGTTTTTATGGTGCGGCCCTGCTATTTGGTAATGAGGGTACTTGTTTTGATACATCTAACTCCAGGTTATTACAAAGACATGCTGTGTTTCCAATAACCTCCTGCACATTCCTACACCCGAGGTCACATCCAAGCCCAACCTAAGCTCTTGGTATTTATTAATTACCCATATTGACTTCTTGGAATTGCAATGGTGCCTTCAGATTAAACCAGAAGGCTTGGTAGCATGTCAGCCGACAGCCTCATAATATCATGAGATAAACACGTGGCAGAAAATCTGGTTGACAGGCGCAGGGTTCAGCCCGTGGCTTGGTGGCGGGATGCCACGTGCATAAATCTCATGCCTAGCAAGATGGAAAGAGCAGCCCCTCTGTCTTCCTGAAATAAGGTTTCAACGTGACATCTTTATGGCAGCACAGCTGACTAAACACCGTAATGTCATCAGCGCCGCATAAAGCGAACTGCTGTCCACTTCTCCAAACTGTTTGCAAAGCAGCACACGGGTAGGTATTTCTGGCAGTAATATGATGAGAGAGTTTTTTAAATGCACAGGAAGATAAATCAATGATCCATCCTACTTGGAATGTACCTGATACTGAGGCTTAAAAAACCTCCACTCTTACCATGCAATTGCTATCTTGCTGACTAAACTCCATCAAATAAACCACCTGAATTCCCCCAAAGGTTACTACAGAGGTGAGTGGCATTTCTTTTGTTTATGGGCAGTCGCCTATTCAAACACCGGTATGCACACAGATGCACCACAAAAGCATGTTGCCAGCAACAAAATGGATGAAGCTTGTAAGATGCTTCACAAAACCAAGTAAAGTCCTGATACATCCACCCCTACGACTCACTGAGGCATGAATCCACGTGCAATAATTCTCCAAAATGCTTCTTGCCTACAGTGTAAAATGACTTTTTTTCTGGAGGTCTGTCCTGAGTGCCACGGCCACGTGCAGCACAAGGCAACGCAAGTCAGCATGTGTGAGGAGCTGCTTGCGTACCTGTGTCTTTGCAAGGCCACTGCTTCAGCAACAGCAGAGAAATACTTTGCAGAAAATAGGAAATATATTGGAAAAGTCACAGATTAAGAGACTGAGAGGACTGGGAGACAAGGGAGCTCCTCAAACCAATTTAAACTTCTGAAAAATTATTCGGCAGATTTTCAGTTGAGGGCATCCCTTTAAAAAAAATTAGAAGTTTAGTGCAGGGGGAATATAAGGAACTGCTAATGTCATCTGCATCCTCTTTTTTTTTTTTAATTTAATGCAGTTTCTTTCTCCAATATACAGCTAAGGGCATGTTCCTGCACTGATTCTGTTCCTACTGCTGCCTTTTCTTCTCCTTCTCTAAGCCCGTACAGGCTCTGAGTGTGACTGCAAAAGCCTCATTTAAATCTGGGCTCTTTGAGCAGCCCTTCCCTGGGAAATCACAGGGGTTACCACTCATCCCTTGTGTTTTTCACTTTCAGAGAAATTGGAGCTTCTTGCACTTTCATTATGGCCTCTTTTTGAATTTGTCTGCTCTTCCCACAAACGGTTTTCAAAGCATCAGGGTAGTCTGGGCTTTTCAAAGAAGCCTAATTGAACCATAATAGAGTGTCAGTGCCTAATTCACTTTGGCTCCCTTGGAAGCTTCATCCCAACACTCCTTTCCTGAAGCTTCCTGCCCTAAAGTACATTGATTGATCAATTAATTTCCTGTTATGATGAACTTAAGTAATTTGTACATGCTGGTATTGGGTAACAGCTTCTGAATATATCATTACCTCCTTGTCACCACAGAGCAGAGCCGGAATTGTGCTTGTTCCCTGTCATATTCTCCGTTTTCTCGGAGCAAGCTGTTCTGCATAACTTTGGAGACCCTTTACAATGTGCCTGAGAAATTATGCTACCATCTCAACGGCCTAACTGCAGACCACAGATCTTCCATCTGCTCTCTTATGGTTACCAACCCCTTCTCCTCTGTAGGATTTTGCCTCCGAACTGCCATTCTGTGTCACTGCCAAAATATAGCTCATGGGCATTTGTAGCATTTTGGACATAAATCCTCTTCTCCTTCTCTCCATCACCTTTCCCTACCCTCACTGATAGATACCGGGCTTTTGGGTGGGCTTTATGTTTGCTTAGGCTAATTTGCCAAGTCTCAAATTCATCCCAGTGCTCCTGACTGTTGTTACGCCCCTTGCATCCTTCCAGGCAACTCCTCTTCTTGGGGCTTCAAACACTTGTAGACGTTTATCCCTCTTTAGCTGTCATTAGGCCAAGTCATGCATATTCATATCTTTTAATCTTTCTTTTTTCTCACATCAGTTCCTTCAGTCTTTTAATCATTTGTGTTGCTCTTCTCTAAATTACCTCCAATTTGTCTGCGCATCTCTGGTTCTCAGGCACCATGAAGATGCTGTTTAGACAAATCTGTCTCTGAGAACACAAGTTCATAGAGGGCTTGTTAATGCCTTTATGGTGGAGACATTTCATTTTGCTGCTGGACACCGTGATTTTAAACAGGGTTTAAAAAAGAGGGCACACGATTATATCCTTGCAGAGTGCAACAAAAGGCGAATGCCATTCAGCTGAGCTTCTCGCCTGTCCCTCATCGCTGCAGTACCTGCCTCTCTTCCAGCACTACTCCGGGCAACTTGTTGAAATGTTTGTCCTCTCCTCACTTCTTGTCCCTCCTCAGGGCGACAGGGAAGCTTCATGCAACCGGACGTTTTGTTTTCCCAGGCCTTCTGTTATTAATAAACCTGTCACTATGTTTTTTTACGTCAGAGTAAACAGATACAACTTTGGACTCGGAGCAGAAAGTGGGAAAGTTTCCAACGAGCTTTGGTATGCCTGCGCTCTGGGCAGGCAGCAAATCACTGCACATCCAGCACCTTCGCATCTTCCCCATCCCGTGCTGATGCCGGGCACGACTGCAGCTCTGCACAGCTCCAGCAGTCGTTAGTACCAGTGCAAAAGATGGCTCGTTATCCACTAGATCCTCCCAACAGCCCACGCGGGAGGCATCACTTCCCTCCAGCTTATAGCATAAGAAATAGGGGCAGAAAGGTGAAACGACCTGCCCAAGGCCACGCAGACAGCTGTTGGATGAGCTCAGGTGAAGACTGATTAGGGCCTGGCAGAAATCTTTTCCCGTTTGGATGGCTTAGACCATCCTGGTTTCCAGACAGTAAAGTCTCCGTTATACAGTATATTTTTTGCATGAGTTTGTCGGAGTTGTAATAAGCTTATCAACAGGATAACTGTTAGGATAAACCCTACAATCTTGCCCATCAGTCAGGAAGAGAAATAAAGAGAAAAAACAGTAAATTCAGCTTTTCCAGATGTGTCAGTTGGCTGCAGGCTTTCCACTCAGTGACAAGCAATCAAGAGGACTCCCACAGCGAGCGCTCTGCGTCCGCTGGTACAGGAAATTACCTACCTAGTCCAGACTTCACATCACAGGTCTCTTCTTTTGGTTAGACCGATTTTACGCGATACGCACTACCAGCAGCACTAAAATAGCTCCATAAACATTACCATATGAGCTGATGCGCTGCTCCAACGCACTGGATACAGTTATTTACCAAATCCTAGCTTAACACATGTCATTATCTGAACTGCCTTTCTGTCTTACGTAGATGGACCAGTAACCTTTAATGCAATGTTATTCCCTTTTTGTAACAAGGCTCAGATGCTGTTTTTTTGTAATGCCAGCTCCGTAAGACTTCGTATGAGCACAATTTGGAAAATTAAAAGTCAGCCACAGCCCAGCTTTTCAGCTTGCCTTGCAAGCAAATCCTGGTTCCTTCCCTGCCACTGCCCTCCAGCCTGGTGGGGAAAGAGTTGACAAAAGCAGAACCAACTAGATACCTGAAGAAGAGCTTTTAGAAAGGCAGAGAAAAGCAGGAAGATAGCAAACTCAACACCATTCCAGGAGAACGGGAGGCTCAGAATAAAATCTCCTTCCCAGAGGCTCTCAGAAAGGGATCTGGGCAGGAGGACAGGTGGTGATGGATAAGTTGCCATAAGAGCGCAGCACAAGGAGCTGCGGTGTGGGGAACACAAGTGGTGAGATTTACCGTCCCCAGGTGTAAGCTTGCACTCCAGAGTGACACAAACCCATTAAAGCACAAGGAGCTTTGGAGGGCTGCAGCTGCCCTGGGGGCAGAGGGTGCTGATTTAGAGAGAAGGCTCCTCCAAGCTCCTCTGCTGGGTTGTCTCGGCTGAGTGAGCCCCTGCCAGGCTTGGCCAGGGAAGATGGACTTGCAGGTGAAATGAAGAGCGTAGACCTTTCCCTGTTTGCGCAAGACATCCACCTTTGGGGAGAATCACCAATTCAGTGCTTGGAAGAAGCTGCTAAAGAGACGTTTTAAAAACTTGCTGTTGGAGGTATTGAAAATAAAAATGTGATGACAGAGCCTGGCCTGTCACACAAAGGGAGATGGGGAGGGAGGAAGGGGGGAGATGGGAAGAAAGTGCGGGCCCTGGAAACCCAGGACCTTAAATATTTAACTGTCAGGATTGCCTTTGCGAGAGAGAAATAAAACCAGACCAGTCGCCTGAGGAGTGCAGTAGAGCAGGAGTGATGTCCTGGAACTGTTGCAATTCATGGCTAAAACCTTTCCAGCAACTCTCCCAACAGATGCCACCAGCTGGGTGCAGAAGCAACAGTCCTGTTGCTGCACTGGTGTCCTCCACGTGCTGGTTCCCCACCCCAAAGAGTCCAAAGAGAGCTGAATGACTCCATCTCACCAAACTGTCAAAATACCCATGCACAGCTCCTGCAAGAAGGTCCATGCCACGTTTGGTACTGCCATGGTTGCCCAGTTCTGTAAAGCTCTGAGCAGCCTGTGCATCCCATGGGAGCTTGGGCACTTCCCAGCACGGTGGGCTTTGCCGCACACCAAGCACAAATTTTCACTCATCATCTTTATCAGAAATAAGATTATTTAGGTCTCCCTTCCTATCCACCATCAGAGCTATTTGTTCCACGAGCTCTGAAAATGCAGAAGTCATTATTGTAAAGATAGTACTTTTCATGGTATGAGTTCCTACATCTAGAAAATAAGTACCTATTTAACTAAGAGCTTTATAATAGACCAAGCAGTGCACAGAGTACAAAAAAAAGTGAGAGCTACGATCCGAAGAAACCAGTTTAGTGGTAAGCTTGGGCATGAACATAGTTATCTGCTTGGTATCTTTAATATTAATTTATTCAAGACCCTCATCTCTGGATAAATACAAATTAAAAATTAAAAGCTCTTGTAAAGTAATGCATGAAACCAAAGCACCACAGAGAAATTCAGAGAAGCAAATAAAACTGCCACCATAACCTACAAAGGCCCTGCAGAAGCAGGGCAGAGGGGAAGGCAACTTGGAAATAAAAAAAAAACAGAAAACCAACACAACCGCAACAGGAAAGGAAGAGAGAGGAGATGACGGTGGTGGCAGCAGCAAGAAGGGGGCAAGAAAAACCACCACTTAAAAAAATAAGTTCATAACATCACCACAGTAGGGCACAGAAGGAAATATTTAAACCAGCAATTTTGAAAACGTAACCTGGACGGCCTGGTGAGTGACACCTTCTGTTTGCACCAGGCAAACATGTTCCTGCCGCAGGGCTCCTGCACTCCGGCTCCTGGGAATAATCCCCAAGGTTACGTTAGGTTCAGAGCTCAGAGCTGCACAGAGCTGACTGCTGTCATCAAACTTTAGGCAAGGAGTGAAATACTCCGTGAAAGTGTTTTGCAAGGCCAATGAGAGCCAAAGCGGGGCCCATTTCCATAAATCAATCGTATTGTGTAAATGTTCTAGGCAATAATAATACTGGGCCATACTAAATGGCATCCTTGGCATGTGCAGGAGATAGTCAGGGAGAGTGGCAGGTCCCCAGCACAGGATCACCCTGCTGAGCGACTGTGACGGCTTGACCCTGGTGTGATTTTGTGATTTGGGACAGCATCAAAAATGTGTGGCAAAGTGTTTCTTTGAGTCCCAGTCTGGTCCATAACTGTGACTAGGTGATCCCTGAAATTGGCCTTGCCAGGGTAGACCAGAAACTTTAGCCTCCAAGGGAGGGGAGAGGGTGAAAACAACCTTCCATTTTTGGGTGCTATGGGAAGAACCGGCCTCCAAACTGAGGTTCAGAGCACCACAATTCACTACCCACAAAAACCGACTTCCAAGACCTGCACTGAAGGCAAGTGGCAGGTTTTTAAATACCACCAGGGAAGTCATCTGGTCCCAAGGACAATCATCAGCCTCCAAACAGTCATTGCTTCTAGCTTTTATCTGGAGACAGTCCTGGGCACAGTAATATGCTCCATTTTTTAAGTCAAGAGCAGACTGCATAGCTCAGATGGTTGAGGAAAGGCTAACTCTAATAAATGTATAATACCAAAGGGGTTATCTAAGGAGCCAATAAAGATACAGAACCTTTATTTTTTAGGTACTGAAGTTATACTCATTCAGTGTGTGACATCAAAAGAAATACAGATTTTCTGACAGATGTTTATTTCCCACTGTTACTAAAATGTATCCCTTCCTTAAAGCAGCATCTCACACAAGTTTAATCCGTCGTGATTTATCCCTGACTGAGCCTGCAGCCAACAACTTGAGGCCCTAGCTTTGTACCATGCACGTCACAAACCAGATTTTGATTCTAAATGATCAGATATGGGTATCAGATCTTGAAATTACACGCGTTTTGTGCATAGCCTGCATTGCTTTGCCTTTTTTTTTTCTGAACTGCCCATCCCGTCTCCTACACACACTCATATTTAAAATTGCATGGGGATGGATTCTATTTTAAAAGAGGCATTCATGGAAATGGAGATGAGTGAGGCTGCTGAGATTATTTTTACCTGAGCTCTGATTGCTGCATCCTTCTTAATCCACTTTATCACTGTTTCATACACCAGCTCCTCCGCTTTGGTGTTCAGGCTGTCATTGGACATGTAGGAAATGAAGTCGTCTTTTGAGATATTAAGGATCTCTTCTTGGTTTGCCACCTCTGGGAAAATCTGCAAGGCGTACGCTTTGGCCATGTTGTATAGTTCAGTGCACTGCATGGCTTCAGCCATGGCTAATATTCCTAAGCAGTTGCTAGCAGTCAGCTGTTTTTCTAAAAGGAGCCAAAAAAAAAAAAAAAAAAGTGAGAATTATTAAAAGCAAGATTCACATTTTTACTGAGATCATGAAAAAAATAAGTGCCACGGACAAACCTCCAACCCTAATTAATTTCAGGGACTTAATTAGGAGCAGCACCCTGCGTTACTTTAGGATTGGGGCTTAAAGTACAAAATCAAAGTCTGTCTAACAACTGAGCTGGGGGTGGGGAGAGAAACGCACTTTCTGAGTTTGCTTTTCGTGTAAGCCTTCACAAGGCACCGGGGAAACCTACTGACATAATAGTATCTGGGGCTTCCCAAGGGACGGGAACCCAGCCAAGAGACTGCTGCTATTTCTACCGCCTACAATGTTGCTTTAAGAAACAGCAAAGATGTAAACACCAGTGCAGACACTTAAAATAAATGCAAACAGCACTAAGGACATTTCTGAGGATGCTGCAGTCGCTTTATGATAATTTTGCCCTGTTCAGCTACTAAGCTACTTCAAATAAAAAAAAAATCCTCCCCCCTCTTTTTTTTTTCAAAGGAACTTCGTTGCTGCTGAATGTGATGACATCCCTTATGCAAAACACAGATTATACTAACGCCTTCTGTTAAATGTTGTGTAGTGGGTTTCAAAGAAAATCACGCACAGAGGAGACAGCATTATCTCCTACCCGGCAAACAGAAGTAATGGCACAGTGTGTAGCTCTGCGTTAAAAGTGTGCTACATCATACATTCGACTGTACTTTTTTCCTTTTCAGCTATTCTGAAGAAAAACCCACCAATTTCAGACATTTATAAGAGGAACTCTCAGATTCTTCTCAGCTTTTGTTAACCAAGCCACTACTAATAGGCAGAATATATTCTTTTAAGATATAGGACCAAGAAAAAAAAAAGAGAGAGACAGACTGCAACAGATCACAAAAGCATCGGTACCAGTGGCAGGCTCCTGCGCTGTCAGAGGAGAAGTATATCACATTTGGGCAGTGTCATATCCTAGTGCACTATTTCAGAGCACTGGGCAGGAATGGGGGACAGCCCCACATCTCTTCAACAAAACTCCCATCAGACTGCTTCTGCTGGAAAAGCTTGGGGATTTTTCCCTACACCCATCTTTTGCCTTCATCGGATTAAAAACCTGCACGCTATCTATATGTGGCTTTTATTAAAATGGGTTACGACCTACTTATTTTTTTTTCTAACCTGGCATGAGATTAGGAGTTTTGTGTCTTCATTCCACCCCCCCTGCCCCCCAACTCTTCTTATTTTCTTTTACGCATCCACCATTTTGAAACTAGGTTATCTCATTTTGCATCAGTTGATTGTGCTGACTCCAAGGAGCCCATTCCCTCAAGCAGACTGGAGCAGCGGCACTGTTTGCTGTCAGTAGATTTTGTCACTCAAAGACTGCCCAGAGACAGGCTGCACTGATAGCTACGAAGCACAACGCTCCCAAAATTTCTTCTTTTCCAAAGAAAAAGAACCAAAAACCTCTTCCAGGTTCCTTGGTTCCGTCTGTTGGCACAGTTTCATGTATACATACGGCTGGGGGTAAAATAATCATCTAACAGAGCCCAAAACTCTCATCATCGCTCGGCAAGCTCTCAAGTCAAAGACAAATTGGACACTGCTCCCACTTATCCTCATAGGGTTTATAATAAAGGTAATAATCAAGTTTGACTCATTAAACAGCTGTTTACTAGCACATGATGGAAAAGACTTGCAAGAATGAGTCTTCGCCTTCAAAGGACTCGGTCTGTCTCAGTCTGGAGGGATTCCCACACCATCCCCAGCTGAGGCTGGGGTGTGGGGCAGAAAAAGCACTGGTTACAACTGGTTTCTTCTGATCTGGACAGGCTTTTCTACCTCTAACAATACTGGGTGACTGATGCAGCCTGGTACACCGTGTCCAAGCAGTTCCACCTTCTACCTTTGAGCTTTATTCCTTTCTCTTCCCGAGAAACGGGTCGGTGGCAGACCCAAATGACGTTATCCCTGTCTGACTCAGCAAAAATTGCGAGGCCATTTAGAGAGGGGTCCCAGGGAGATGTAGACTGGGGTACGTGCGGGAGGCTGGAGACACACTTCTTTGCAATTCATCACTTTTGACGTGGTGAGCACCATAGCAAGGCGGGCACAGAGATGTCTTTTTACGATGAGGGCTGGCATGTGGGATTCATTGCAGGTGAGCAAGACAGAGGTTGGGGCAACAGCAATAAGAGGTACGGAAAATGTCTATCCTGTGAACAGAAAAAACACACCCTCCATTTTTCACCTCTGACTCAAAATTTGGGGGCAAGATTGATCTCTCTTGCCTCCAGCATTGATCTCTCTAGACTCCAGCTGTCTGTGGTGCAACTGAGCAATCACATTAGTATCCCTGTACACTCATAAACAAACAATTCCAAGAAGCAATATGGTAATACTTTGGATTAATCTGATCATATTTTGGATAATGACTTCAGGATGAGCAGAACTGTGCTTTACCAATGCCTGTTACTCTTCACTGACTATAAAGGGAGCCTACATGACTACTTAGATATAGACTTCTGCTATATAATATAGCCCATCACAAGTGACTGCAATCCAGGGGCACTTCTGGGTGCCGACATGACAAAGACAGCTAAGGACCAGTTCTGCTCCATCTGCTCCTGAGTTGTTTTCCTTTGGATGCTGACATGTTTACAATAATTGCTGGTTTTGCCACAGTGACACCGGCCTTGTAACAAGTGGAGTTTCACCTTGAGTCCATCCAGAACATGACTGCTGACTACTAAACTATTCCTGATGCTCAAGGACAGCTCATAACAGCCCTATTAGTGGACTTTAAGGATATCAGATGTAATTGAGTAGGTTCTCACTGGTTTGAGACAGTGCTGGATAGCATATTTTTCTTTACGTATGTCACAATATTGCAGATCAGCAGCCGGTATTCTCCACTTGTGTTAGAAGTGATTTTGGAGTGGGATCCTGTGCAGAGTCATCATGAGATAATCAGCCAGGCAGACTGCTAAGACTGCACTTCTGGGAGTGGGACGACTTGAGATAAAGTCAGAGATAGACGGCTATGTAGGAAGGATTACTCAGTGAAATTGCGGTAACGCTATGATGGAAGCTCAGTGGTTGATATAAGCCACCTCTGTGTGCATTAAGTACTGTATTTTCACTTAGAGATGCTTTCTGGATGATGACTTGGATATCACTAAAATTAGCATAAATATGCATTTCCTCGTCATATTCTGTGTACATTCTGATAGGGATCTTTTTCCTCGGGTATTCCTACTAGTGTCAAAATCATGTGAAGATGGGCAACAGGTGGAAGACTTCTGGACGCATTCATTGTCCAAAAGATTTCACTTTCCCTTTGAGAGTGTTCCTTATTTCTCCTATCTCCACATATGGTTTATTCTTCAGTTTCCCCGGCGCTGGGCAGAGTGGTTCTCCAGCTGGCTCAATATTGTCTACCTTGGATGAACAAAAAATTAGCCATAATACTTTCTCTTGAATTCATAAGGACCATAAAGGTCTCTTCTTCCCTCAGGTGGATATGCATGCAGGTCTCATCACTGGTCCATCGGTCAGGTTTTCTGTTAGCACCCCTCATACTCTTTGCGGACTTTGTCTTTGTGCCCTTTGCCCAGGAGACTAAGAAAATTCAGAGCTCCTGCTCTTTCCTGTTCTGTTCCACGAATCTAACAGGTTCCACCGACTTTTCTAGACTTAAGAATACTTGTATTTTATCAGCAGCAGGCTGAAGTACAAGCTCAGAATTTGTTCACTCCTTTGATGGAGGTCCCTGCATGAGGGACCCAAACCCTGATACTAATGAATCTCCTGAAATCCAATTTGAGCCATGACTGTGATGATACCATAAAACAAATATGAAAAAAAAAAAAAAAGAAAAAGAAAAAAACCTCAAGTCTTCAGCCATATGGATGGAGTAAATACCTATGATGTCCTGACCGGTTTGCAAACATTTGCCCAGTTATCATATGGTGCCTGCACGAACTTGTCAGCATCGTTGCATCAGTCGGCACAAAACTGTTGTCATTTCTCATGGTCTAGACAAAAGCAGAGGAGACAGCGTGTGGGGGAGAGAGAGAACGTGGCTATAATTAGCCCAGCGAAGCTGGTTAAGAAAACTCCTGTTGAAGTGAAACGATTTTCCTGACACATTTGCAGCATCTTTCCACCAGAAAGTGGAAGCAGATTTGGGGCACCTCTGCCCAACGATGCCAAGAGGTACAGGACAGAGACACAAGAGCTGCCTGGACATCGAACAGTTAGGACCCTGCTGGAGCTTCACAGCTGAAATTCACACAGCTTCACACCTGAATTTCCTCTGAGATGGCTGTGCTATGCTGAACAGACCTATCAATTTTGGCCTTTTACTTCTCTGGGCCTCTTTGGACTTCCTTCCACTTCTCTCACTATTTAGATGTGGCCACTGATGGGAAAGAATTGCTGTTTATACTGGTGAATCCTCCAGAAACCCTGGAAAAAACCCTGATTTTTACCGTATTTTTGCTTTGCGTGGAGCAAAGGTGGCTGGGATTAAAAGAAAAAACACAGCCACAGAGAAGAAAAAACGCCTTTCCCTAAACCTTTTAGATGGCAAATGCTCTACTATATCTGTAGAGCAATCCAGTCACAGCTATAAATAAAAATAAGCAAATACGTTCCATGAATTCTCCAAATGAGAATACAAAATTCCAGTGACTCCCCATATATCACTGAACTTATAACCAACTCTACTATTTCATACCATAACATGGTTCACTGAATTCAAATATTAACTATAGGAAAAGAGAAATCTCACATTGATTTAGTGAAATAAATGTATTTTGGTTTTGTGGCTGAATCTTTACAGATAGTGCAACTTAAACATATCTGTTCCTGGAAAGGCTGTAAGGTCTAATCACTTTAGAAGGTGATGAAGGGAAGCTGGGGGAAAGCAATGCCAGAGCCAGAGCCCTCACTCAAGCTGCACAGCCAACATGGGGGGATTGCAAAGCATAGATTTCATTTCCCCATTTCCCACTCACTTGAGAACAGACTTTTAAACAAGGCGTATATAAAAAGCTGGAAAGAAGAGGAGAATACAGTGCCACAGATTCTTTACTGATGCCTTTATTGTACCAGCCTGGTCACACCACTCATCTTGCCACCAGGTCAGCTTAGCAGTGAAAATTAACACAGCAGTAAACTGGACTCACTTGACTTTGGTTTGTTTTTTTTTTGTTTTTTTTGTTTTCAATGAGTGCAACATTTTCTAAACTCGTCTTCCACACACTGCAATTCTCAATGTCAATTTTAAATGAGAACTGCCCAAGAAGAACCTATAGTTCATGTGGGTTGAAGACACATTTGGGGTCCAGAGTGAAGGACATCTTCCATACTAAGTTGAAGTAGCCTGAATAGAAATCAGATATCTAAAAAAGATATTTGGAACTTGCGCATGGGAAGTAAGTCATATAAGATCAATCTCACACTTTTTGTATTAATAAATTTGTATTAATAATTTGTAAATTATTACTGTCTCATTAACCGATATTATAGCCATGTTAGTGAAGGAGTGGCATGTGACACAGGCAGGAATTTGAACCAACATGTGTTTCATCTGAGCTCCTCTTCTGCCGTGACAGAAACGGGGCTGGATGGTTCCAGCTCAGACCAGTAAAACTTCGTTAACTGAGCTGGTCACCTTGGACTGCTTTGAAACAGTCTATATTGGAAAATATACAGAAAGTGGAAGGAGCAGGATGACACGGTGCTCCAGACAAGAAGAATGGGCTTCTCATGTGGCCATGAGAGGATGAACAGAGGCACTGGTGATGATGCTGATATGAACACCCTTGCTGGGGCAAACGCCCCCCTTGTATGCAGAGCATACCAGTTACCAAGGGAGGGCACAGCAATCTTTCATTCCCATCTGCCATGTGCGATGACACATATCCATCAGACCCTAACTCTGTATGAAAGAACAAACCCCATGAACGTTCAACCTGGAGTTGTTCAACCAGATCTTGTTTACAAGAACACTGGACACGTGGAAGATTTTCTCATGGATGCAAGAAAACTGCACATCCTGACTCCTCTGTGGGAGTCCACCTCCATCTCTTTAGTGCTTGACCAAGCTGGCCTGGTGTAGCACCCAACATCTGCTGCCACAGCTATAAGCAACCTGAGCGTTACAGCCTGGTATCTGTGCAGTGATCAACCTCTGGGAAACAAAATATCACCATGATACCAAGTATGAACCAAGATTCAAGAAAAAAGTCTATCCAAGATGTGAAGGCATTTGACACTCAAACAAAAGGCTACACTTCTCCAGAACATTTTCCACTGGCCACCATGTCAGCATTTTAAATTCAAATCTCAACCCAAATAAATATTGTTGTTTTATTTTATTTTATTTTATTTTATTTTATTTTATTTTATTTTATCTTGGGTTTCCTAATGATCTTTTAAGAGTTGTTAGAAGGAAGGCTTACAAACCTTAAAATGAAATCTTAAAACCTCAGTAGATGGAGTGATTCTTACCTAGAAACGAAACGCAGACTTTACAGAAAGTGTGAAACTGGAACTTGCTGGCAGCTTCCAGTAGGGTTTTTGCATTGGCTGAATCTATGATCAAGGAACCTGTATAAACAAACTCCAGGAGTAATTCCAGGACATCCGCAGTGAGGTTGGACATGGCCAATTCCAGCTTCTCCCCGCTTCTGCTACTGTCTCGTGGTGACCTGGTAACAGCAGACAATTAAATTACGGACATTACACCATCCCCATTTTGTTGGCATTTATTGATTAGTGAGGGCTAGAAAATCGCTTTGCACCTCATTATATTTCTCCCTTTTTTTTGTTTACGGAACTGAAGAGTATGAATTTTAAAATAACTGAACTTAAAAACTTTAACTGGATCTGAAAGAGAAGAGTCTTAAAGCAAGTCTTACAAAAAATCTGTTTATTGCTACTCTGCATTTTCATGCAAAAACAGTTGCAAAAGAAAAGGAAAGGAAAGGAAAGAAAGAAAAATGAATGAGCCAACATTAATGAAAATGAGGAACAGGATTAGCTTTCAAAGGGAAACAATACATTTTAACATCTTGGTTAACATCTCATCTTCTGTGCATAATATAACCGTTAAGGAAAAAACACTCCAATTTCAAGAGAAAAGGTCATCTAGTTTTTCAGGAATATAGCACTGGAATAATTTTAAATGTCATGTGCATTTAAGGATATATTTAAAGACCTTTTCATGAAAAATAACAATAATAATTATTAATTTCTGTTTAGTTTGAACTTCTCAGTATGTTATATTAAAGTATAGCTATGATAGATATGATACACATATACAGACGGTCATATAAAAATATATACTTATGCTTATTCTAAAAATCTATTGTTCCCTTTTAGGCACTAAAAAAAGGAAGCCCTTCATGGCAATTGCTTTGAAAACTGAATACAAGACAAGATAGACAGACAAAATGGTTAGAGCAAAGAAGGGAGAGGGGGAAAACAACAACCAGCTCTGCCACAGGAAGCCAGCAGCCATCCTCTAGGAGTTTCATGACTGTGGCCTACGGTTTTTCCTGCATGAAGTGCTGAACAATTTGGGGATCAAAGTATCTCCTGCATTTGAAGTGTGGATTAGTGCTCGTGAAATTATTGGACAAAAAGAAAATTATACTGAATTAAAGTAAGGGCCCAGTTCTTAATGCATGGTTGGCTGATGTGTCTGCAACACTAAAGACAGGTTACACCTGAAAGACAAAAGTGATGATAAATTTGGTAACATCAAGGAGGGGAGGGGAAATCTGTTGGAGTAAGAAAATAAACTCTTTTAATGGTTAGGACCATCCAGCACCTTCTCAAAGAAACATGAACTTCTAGTCACTGGACAGTCAACGTCTGCTCGCTCCAATTCTGCTAGAGTACTTGCAAAAGCCATTGCACGATTGACACAAAACCGGCATACCATGCTGCGTGACTTATACGGACTGGCCAAAGCACCACTATTCACAGGCAATGCCAGCTTTAAGCATGAGCAAGAGCACTACCAACCTCCCGGATTCACAAAGCTGCCTAGAAAGGTGATGGTCAGATCTCTACTACCATAATGGAGGAAAAGTAAACAACATACGAGGTTTGGTTTTCTTCCCTCATGACAGCCCACCCCACCCACCCCAATAACCCCTAAAATCATTTGGGAAAATGCTTAAAATCTGCAGTGGATGCTTTGACACTGGTCTTCCATTGAGTAGCTCAGTTCAAGTCAAGGGCGCGGTTTTAATTTATACGAACCTTTGCAGTGTCAAACATTTAAAGAGGTTTCATTTTTCTGCTGAAAGTATTTAGACAGCGTTCATCATTACCAGAGCGGAGAAGCAGCTAGCAGCCCTTAACATCATATGCTTCTCGAAGGTAGTGAAGAATGGTTACTCCCCTTCACAAAAGGAAACTGAGGCACAGGGATACAAATGCCCTTGTCTATGATCATAGAGAAAGTCAGGGGCAAAGCAAGGAACTAAACCCCATTTATTTTATTCTAAATATTGGACTATCCCTCTCCATGGGAATACAGGTGCGTTAGATCCTATTCCACAAGCAGACGGTTTAGAATACATATTGATCACGGTACCTGTGGAACCCCGCAGGCACTACGCCAAACCCTTATGCTTTATCACACCATAATATTCTTTCTGAACTCTTGCATATGGATTCAATTTTGCACCCAGGGCAGAAAACCTCAGGTGTGAAAATAGAAGAGTTGCCATTTCCTAGATTCCCAAGAGGATGTCACAGAATGTTATTTTGTTTTCTTTTGCACACTCACATACCAATAACATTCCCCATATCTGATTTATCTCCAGTTGTGCACATATCCGGTGCTGCACCCTGGGCTATGAAAATGCCTCCTGGTACCCATGTAATTCTTGCTGAATTGTTTCCAGAAGCGATTTGTACCTGACAGTGAGTTCATATTCACGTGGTCTGGTTAATAAGAACATTGCCTAAAATTTATTGAGATTTGGAGGTACCCAGCAAATGACAGAATCAGGCTCTTTGCGCTGTGGGAAGCCTCACCATAAGTAATTATTTATTTAATGCCACTAATTGCACTGTGCTGGTGACGGCTGCGGGAATGACTGCGGGTGATCCACCGGGAATCGCGTGTTCTCACCCAGTACAGAGACCAGGAGGCACAAAGGAAAGGATGATGTGACACCAATGTCAGCGTAGACACACACCTGTGTTAGCAACAACTGCAAGCTGCTATTTTTCAGAATAATTAAGTAATAATCTCTTTTGCTTTGTAATACACCAAGCAATAAACTGCTGCTGCTATTGATTAAACGCCAAAGAAAAGCTAAGGTGTTTGATCAATCACTAGAGCCACTTATGGCAAATATAATACAAAGCAACAGAGATTATTGATAAAACACAATGAGCCAGAAATGGGAAAGAAAATCATCCCTATTCCTTCCTCTGCGAAGCCTTGAATGTGTTGTGCTGCTTTGCTTGTGCTTCCTAAGCAGAGAGCACTTTGGCTCCACATTTAGCTGGACCAAATACCAAGCGCAGGCTTGGTTCAGCCTGCAAGGGGACATCACAGCTACCCTACTGGGGATCTGGCTTGGTATGGGCTGGAGAACAGGCGGGGAATTGGTTGAAGCAGGTCTTAATGGGTCAGAAATGAGTGTTTGAAGGGCTGGAAGAAAATAATGTGGGAAAACAGACTGATGTGACTGAAGTAAGAAATGCAGGGATTCCATAGATTTCTTCTGCCAAATGATTTTAGTGAATCAGTTTGTGGCATCCCGCTGCAAGCATGTCTAAAGCTTTCCGTGTTCCTTGTTTTCACACGTAGTAGAATATCAATATGCTCTGTGTGTTTACACCTCACGTATTTGGGACGGAGCCTTCTCTCAGCTACTCTAGAGCAACTGCAATGAAGTGGTTAAAGCTGTATTACAAGACTAGAATTTAGTCCTGTAAATGCATACGCAGTGGATTGGGGAAAATCCGTACGAATGTATACAGCTGTGCCCCAAATAGCTCATCCTGCATCGCATCAGGAGTTTTGTCAGTGGCACTGGTAGATGCAAACATTTAGAAAAGTCTGCACTCAGAAAAGCACTGACTTCTTGCTGTATGAGCTGTGAAAAGATACAGCTGTACCTGGTGTATTCACTCCTGTTCCCCCACTGCTGGCACAAACACGGGGCGTATTTCGGGGATGGAGAGCCTGCCTGCTTCATGTTTCAGTCTCACTTCAAGCCAGGCAATGTACGCTTATCGTCCATGGACATCATTAAATGTGGCACATTCTGCTATTTGCCCTGCGAACTCTGAAGTTTAAACAGAATGATGTCATTTTATTGGCCTTGTAATCATTGCTCATATTATAAAGGTCACACATTTCACATTGTGGCAGAAAATCAATAGCTCTCCCAACAGCCTCTGGGGGAAAAAGTTTTGCTTCTGAAGAATAATATATAATAAACAATTTTAGTCCTTACTTTATCATGGCTGTAATCTTGGAGAATAGCTACAGTAAAAATCTGGCAAAGGCTGATATATAAACTCATTAAAATTAGGAAGTGATTTAGAACAGGACTTTTAAAAGATTTATCTTGAGCTAAACAGCAAAGAGGTTTGTTTAGGTCTACATTTAAACAAGCTCCAAGAGCTATTTAACAGCTTAATTTTATGGTAGCTGTTGGGGAATTCTTTCAGATTTACAAATCACGTATTTCTCCAGCAAGGTGATAGACTGGAGCAACGTGCAAGCAGAACTGAACCCGCAGATAAGCAGGAAGCACAGATACACTCTGAATGGGTAAGGGGGAGCTATTGAAAAATATTTTGTATTTTCTGGAATAACTAGGTCTAACAAAAGAAAGCCAAGGCCTTTGAACATACTCTGGCTACTTACCCTTCAACTTAATTACTTAAACTACAGAAGACAAAGGCACAGGGAACCTTTTAAAGGAAACGATGGCTTGACTACACTCTCAAATAACAAATCAAAATCGGTGTCCCTTTCTGTTAACTAATATATAGAAAAGAGCTAGAGCATTTAAATACTGCTAGCAGGAAAAATAACGCTAAAACCTCATCTGCAAGATTAAGAGTGGATCTGACAAAAGAAAAAGTAGAGAACTTTATATTTTTGGTATTCATTTGTCCTTGGAAATCATTTCCATACACGCAATACACACAGACAAGAATCAGCACTAGTGTTTTCATGCTTAATAGCGATGCAACTGAGTTTTCTGCATCTTGAGTTATAAATACAGGTATATCTATGCATTTTCCCTGCATTATTTGTATCAACACATTCACATTACAGAACTTCTGTGTGATTCCGTTCAAAACATTTAATAGTGAGATGCCTTCATTTGCAAAGCCGCATTTAGAGTCTGGCTAAAGGAGCTGTGTAAGTGAAACACTGCTAGCGCATCAATTTGTCAATTTATGGACAACGCTACCGCCTCTGATTCAGGCTTCCCTCATGGTTTGGATATGCTGCCTTTAACCGGCTTGCAGCATTATTTTGACTGACTAATGGTTTGGCTACAGGCTCACTCAATTTTACATCAAATATGAAAAGCTACCTATACCCGGTACAGATGCCAGCCAACTCTCTGTTTACAAGCTATAGTCAGAAAGTCAAAACAAATTCTGGATGTTCAAAATGGAGCCATCTGCACGGAATAAACACGAAAAATGTGAAACATTTTATGTAAATGTACATTACTGCCTAGGAACAGTTGGTTCAGCTTCCACCCAGGCTGCCTGGTTGGGAACAGGAGGACTGACAGAGTTTGTGACACCTATTTACATTCAAAGCCATACGACTCACTGTGCCGTAGACTCAAAGGTATGACGTATATTTAAGCTTTGCGCTCCAAAAGGGCACTGAAATAAATGATTCTCTTTTTAAAATAAAGACACGTTCAGAATTATCATTTGTGTGCTTTCCCTAGGCATGTGGGACTTGGTGTGTGTCTTTTTCTTTCTGCCTCTCCGAGGTCCATCACTTCTGCTTGTGAGCTCGCTTCTCCCAACAGAAGACACCGGCAAAGAGGAGCTGCATAATATAGCCTCAATTTTGTACATATTACACTCAGAATTTATTTTTAAGATATAGGAAACAGACTGATTCTGGTAGTGTAATAAAAAATATCTGGTATCTTTGACTACCTATTGCTCAGAATCTCATACAAGGCAGGAATTTGAATCTCCTCCACTAAGAGCACATGTTTGAGCTAATGGGAGGCTACGGGACTGCTGGCATGCAGGCAGGAGCTCCAGCTCCACCCTGGCCCGAGGCATCCAAAGCCGGTATTTTGGGGCTGGTCCCTCTCTGCATGGATCAAAGCAACAGCCTGTCCCACCAGCCAGCTGCCTGCTGGCATCTTCACCCTACGCCTTCCCAGGATCTGCCCCGTCAGCTCGACACGCTGGTCATGCTGGCTTGCTTTCACCATTAGGAACGTAACTGTTTACCCTACATTAATTGTGTTCCCATTCCACTAGAGCAAAATATTTGCTACCAAGACAGGGCAAAAACCCCATCAAATTAAGTTGCTTTGTTTTCTGGACAGTGTTTTGGTCTCCAGAAAACAGGAAATCCAAGATTTTTATGTAAGATGAAGCACTTAAATGAAGGGAAGCTACTTCTTTTTCTCTCTGTCAAATTAGTTTGAGTACCAAAGAAAGGACTGCAGACTGGGATAGGCAGCGTCTCATGACTCTTAGTCTGTTAGCTATGTGCTCATTAAAAGCTCCTGTTCAAGTCTACACAATTTAGACTGAACATCTTGTTTACCGTGGAACATAATCCTTAAAGCATTGAAACTCCAGGCAAAGGAGAGAGTACAATGTTGCTGCATCTTAACTGTCCACTATTTGACTTCTCATCATCTTCAGAGCTATTAATGGTTCAAAACCCACACGTCTATTTATCTTGGGAGAAGCAACAAATTTCGTTATATTATGGCCAACCTTCAGCTATGAACAGAACAGACACGGCACTCTACACGGAAAGTCATATTTCACACCGAAGAGCTTGATTTATCATAATTACACGCTCATGAGATATAAAAGCATAGATGCCCAAACATACCAACATACATTTCCACGACACACGCACCAAGATGCATGTGCCTACTGTGGTAACAGGATATTTACTGAGTTATTCAAGTTTATGCAGCTGCAAGGTAATCAATCATGTAAATGATGACAGTAAGGGACATTTATAGAGCAACATCATTGCACTATGTATGTCATAAGGCACTGAATGTTCTATTAAATAGGATTTTTTAAAAAATAAATTACACCCTAGCATTGCTTCTCCTTTGGAATTATTTTATCAGCTCAAAACGTATTAACTTGCAAATCTCTGCCTTCGTTATACTAACTTGTAGATAAATATTATCTTTGAGCCTCAGCCACTATCCATCTGTCTCATGAGAGAAGAAAACATATATTGTAATGGTGCTATTGTATGATTACGATAAAGAACTAGTAAAATCACCAGATTAAATAAATTACATTGTTTAAACACAGGCTTGCAAATTTGTCATGAAAATTTACCTGACCAACAAATCCATTTGCTCACTTTTTACCAGGATGTTGATACAAATAATGTTCCTTGTTCCAGGCAAACAAAATTTGGCAAGACTAGTGTAACTTATTAGGGTCAAACGCTGCCAGTTTGCACCTGCTCTATCAGGAAAATCAGGAAAATTAATGGCTGTGAGCTCAGGCATGCACTAGCAGCTCCCGCTAATTCACCATCACAGAAATGATCATTACAAACCAAGACGAGCAACGGGATTAACAGCAAATGCTTTTGTTCACGGAGAACATGGCCAGAATAAAATAAAACAAACAAAAGAGCCACGTCTCCTATATACCCTTAATGCTATTCACCGACGGAACACAATCTAATTGCTCGGTCAAGACTGTTTCTAAAGGCGCGGGACCAGCGGCAGCCTGTAACGCTATAGTGTCGGAGATCACAGTCGGAGGCACAAATCTGCCTCCCTGCTGAGATTTAAGAAAGAAGATGACGAGTTTGAAGATGCTGGCTTAAAGGACTAGCAAGTGAATGAAGAAGTGAATAGCGAGTGCCCTTGCAAGAACAGCGTTTCATGACCCAGACTTTTGCGAGGGACTGAGAATAAACTGAATCTCACAAGGCGCTAGTGAAGAAGTAAAAACAACTGGGCCAACTTATTAACAGCGCGGGATCTAACTTGCTTGCAAATATTTCTGGCAGCCTAATTCAGCAAATATGTGGCAAAATAGCCTGGGGTGAGAGCAACTACTTGTTAAAGGTAAACAGAAGATGCAAGCAGGTTTTGGTGGATTAGATGGGAAGGAAGATTAAAAACGAAATGACAGAATAAAAAATTTATTCTCATCATACTTAAAGTTCACCCCCTTAACCAACTCCTATCTGATTTGTTTTAATGATATTTATTACACCATCGAAAACCAGCTTAGCAGAGAGCTGGCATTATGCAGCTAATAAATCTGTTTCTCAGGAATGGGGTGAAATTTATACAAGTAATTATCTAAGTAAGTCTATCCAAGGCTTTCTCATCATTGCTATGTCTACAGGGAAAACAATAATAAAATAATGATAACCACAATTATTATTTATTACTACTACTATGATTATGGTAGTGCCCAAAGATCCCAATCAGCATTTCAGTAATTAGAATTAATTCTGTCAGGCGCTGGTTCTTTCTCACTCAGCTACAGGGTGTTGCTAGTGCTTTTCTACAGTACCCGCAAAGCCAGCCCGTGCTGTGGCCACCAACGAAAGGTAATATATTGCATCACCTATGGCCACAGCATATGTGGGAAAGGGCAGGTAGCTCTTCTCACCCCATCAATCCCTGCCCACACCACCCTGCAGAACTGCTTGGAGTATTTCAGTCACCGAAGCTTAGTGCTACGCAAGTGAAAAAAGGGGGGGGGCGTTATCTGATATGATCATAACCTCGTCATATTAATTAAAATTCATTATCCCAATCCAGAAGTGGCTAATCCTTGACGATTTAAATGAAAGGAAGTGAACTGCTGATCCCTGGAGGTACCTGCGAGCACGCCGGAGTCGGAGATTTGATTATCCTCGTTTTAAGGCAAGGCTGACTTTTGGAAGTGGCCCAAAAATGACAGCTTTCAAGAACATGGCTCCAGTTTCTATGCCGTGGAAGTTTTTTTCGCTGTCTTTGATCCATTTAGCTTGAACTGCACCTCGTGAGATAACTGTTCCCTTTCACCCCTGAATTTCAACACAGTCAAGCCTAGACAGGGCTGTGAGATGTAAGTACATATAGGGAGGTCACCCGCACCGGCATCTTATGAGTGGTTGTATGACAGCTGCATGGCTTGCAGATAGGTCGAGCCAGAGCAAGGGAGGTGATTAGTCTGTCATTTCTTGGATAAGATTCGCAGGATTTGTAGTTGTGTCTAGAAATTATGTGAGCGAGAAGCCAAAACTACAGTAAATAGACATGCTGCCAATGAAGGAGAGGCGCGGGAGGTTAAGTCATTCTGCTCGGTGCCTCTGCAAGCTGCAGCCATTACCAGGCAGAAGCTTCATTTCTGCACTGCACCTTGCGGCTTGCAAAGGAGCCCTTTTCCTCGCCACTGTTTCTCTTCGGAGCAGGGGACAACGATCTGTCCCTCACTTCAGAGCCAGCATTCAGCCCAAGCCACTCACCCCCCTAATCCATGGCCACGCTCACCAGGCTGGAAATAGCCCGGCTGCGACGCCTGCTATGGGGTTTGTGGTGGTTCCTTAGCCTGGCAGCCCAGCAACACCACTGAACATTTGTAAGCTGCTGTTCATTTATGTAGATTTTTTTTTTTACATTTTTGCTTGATGAAAACATGTTTTCCAAGGCCTGGCAGCTGCAGGATTTGAAGCCCAGCAGGCAGCTCCGACAGGTGGGCGGGAGCGCGGGGCTCGGCCAGGCAGAGCATAGAATCATAGAATCACAGAATCGTCTAGTTTGGAAGGGATCTTTAAGATCACCGAATCCAACTACCAACCTAACACTGCCAAAACCACCACTAAACCATGTCCAGAGCAAGCGCAGCGTGCTCACGGAAAGGGGCCACCCAAAGCAAAACGCCGATTCCTGTGCCAGGATTTTGCACCCAACGCACAGCAGTTAGCGGTCCCTCGTTTAAGAGAAAAATGTCATCCATAGCATAATTTACACCTGCACCCTGGCAGTAAAGGGTGAAGAATATTTTACACTCCTGTGTAACCTCTCGTTCTCACAGGCTCCTTTAAATGGTTTAACAGAAACCACTGGCGCTGTCTGTCTAGGCACAATACAGCTCTCCTGGCACCCGAAACAAACGTCATATTTTTAACTCCCTATTTCTCTGTTTTCAAAGAAACGTTATAATTTGTTTCCACATTCATTCTGTTCTACAGCGGAGCTGAAGCATGCAGATGTAGAAATGCTGCCTGCTCCTCTCCCAGAGTTAAAAGCAAGGTTCTTAATAAGCAGGAAAACACGAAGGGGTCACTAAGAGTAGATTTTTCTTTCATCTGCTATTTCTCATTTTGGGCTTTTTACAACGTAAACACAAACCAGACAGTCTGTTTTCCAGACACCTAAATGCTTTTGCAGTTTTGTCAGACTGTTTCAGATGGATAGCGGCAGGTTTCTCTGTCTTGCATCCAAATGCTGTCTTTCCACACAATGGTGTAAAATGCAGAATGACATCTCTGTCTTCAGTGTAGGTGTAAAGCAAAAGGAATTTGATCCTCTCACCCGAAACGCTTTACTTCTCCCTGCCCTGCCTTCAAGCCCTAAGAGAGTATATACAACCTTATTTTTAAAACAAATAAAAAAAAGAAGACATCTGAACACTTGCAAAAAGAGGCAAGGTATTGTGGAAAAGCAATTTGGCCCTGAACTCACTGGCTCTGCTCCTTAGGAAAAGAAGGATGAGCATAGCGTTACCAGATTACACTGCATCAAAAATGCTTGCTTCTTGTGACCGAACCTCTTCTGTATGTGACTTACTGCTCTGTGCTCATGGAATTAGGCAGCCAGGATGACTTCAAGATTAGGAAGCATCATTAAAATCAAACCTTGAAAAGATAAACTTGTAGGACAGGCTCTGTCTCTCTGTAGTAACTGACCACAGAGAAATAGAACTAAAATCTGCTTATAAAAGCCAGCATTTCAGCCAAGATGAGACTTTTACGTCAAGTGCTTCCTATTAGCAATGTCATATCTGGTAGAGTTTCCAGCACTTTGGGTTGGATTAAGAAGAAGAAAGCAGCAAATAAAAATGTTCCGGTGAAACTCTCTTTGTTATGGAAATATCAGACATTCCATTTATCCAGCAGCTGTATTTGTCTATCCCAAACACAGCTGGAAAAAAATGATGCCTCTTCATGGGATTTTCCATTCCTTCCTTACTTCCAGAACACACACGTCTTCTGCCATTTCCACCAGACACAGAGCTCATTTTTCTCCTCGCCTAAACAAAGGAGCTGCAGCTACAAGATTTGTTTAAATAACAAAATGCGTGCTCAGAGAGAGGGGCATTTTATATACGGGAGTTTTGATGGATCCTGATCTACTTCTTTCTTTCTGTGTACTTACATATGTGTGTGACATTCAGACAAACATGTTTCAGGAAGGAATCATTCATGCAGTTTTAGTCAACTGCAATTCAGGTGTCTAATTAGAGCTGGGTGACTAGGCTTTCTCCGTGGGCAATGAAAAATGAGCACTTCCAGAAGGCAATTCCTGCTATTTATCATAAGGTGGGATGAATTGCCCTCGGGATATTCCCCTTTTCCCTCATGACAGAAGAGGAAGCCTACATGACCAGCATAGGCTGGATCCCTGAAGGAAGCACTGTAACATCCCTCCTAAGTTTACAGTCTAAGCAAATCACCTCATCTCTCTCTTTAACAGTAAAGACGGATGGCCTCCTCCTTCACCTCGTATCTTAGACACCTATTTTATGCTCAGAGCACTTGTCTCCTGGAGACATCCGTCTCCCTCTCTGCAGAATAGAGCAGTAGTCTAGAAGGCGAGGTTAGACTAAGCCTGCCTTCGGTATCAACCTTGGACCTAAACGCTGGATGACTAACAGCAAGAGACAAGCACCTCTCATTGCTCCAGAGGGATCTCCTACCTGCCTGCACATAGGTACCTGAATTAGGAGAAGAGGCTCCTTCTGGAAGCCTTCAAGTTGCTTCTCTTCATTGCCTGTATCATAAATTAGGCCCTTGCTTTGGGAAGGCTGATGTCCTAACTACGTAAAATATAGGTGCGGATGAGAGGCCAAAATGAAGCAGACTGGAAGCAACTGTGGTTGGTGGTGCACTCAAAATACATGTGATGGTATTTAAGGGACAGATCCCTATTCTAACTGCTATCTATCATCCATTTTCTCCTGAAATCCCATACTGCAGTAATCTTGTCACAGTTTGAAGAAGCTGACGAACCACATGATTTCCCTATCCGCAGATAATGTATATCAACTCCCCTATATGCTCTATACCCGAAGGAGCAAGCAGTAAGGTCAAGTACTCAACCCCATACCTGTCATAAAGTAGGCTCAAATATTCACCCAAAAAAGAATGTACTTTAAAGAGGATTTTATGAAGAGGACTTAAGGAAACCTAGCAGTCCCCAAATATGTTTAATACTATATATAAAATTGTTCCTGAGGTTGTTAGCGATAGCCCCAGAGCCTCTGAGGTTATTGCAGTATGTCCTACTGTGGGATCAGCCTTGGGCACGCACCCATCTTCACACATCCCCGTCCCTCCCCTGCACCTCACTTTCCTCCCTTCATGGGCACAGTCAAGTGGAACAGACGTCAGGAACATTTCCCACCTGCTGTTCCTAAAACACCTAATCCTTTTCACTGAAAAGGACTAAGAGGGGGGTTTATGGTTAGCTGCCGTTGGGAGAGAGATGAACGTTGAGTTCTGTCTTAGGCTCAAGTGCTGCGCAGCTCCTGACCAGCACTGGTTAACCTGTTTCTGACAGCACAGTGCTTGGTACGGTGCTGAGCTTTGGACCAGGACTGGACTAACCCAACCTCAAAAGGGCTACGCTCATGTATTTAGAAGATAATTCGGATGGAACAAGAACTTTTCTGGACAAGGACCAGAATGCTCAGCGCATTGCAGGATTACCCATTTTCTGAGGAACTAAGGGTGTCTCAAAGTGTGCTCTTATGACCAAACTTGTTTCATTAATAATAAATAACTTCAGAATTGTTTGGGTCAAACAAACCTGGATATCATCTTTTCACTACAGTGCAATAAAAACAACGTATTTTTTTCTCTGCTATGACTAATTCTCATCAAATAGCTCCTCAAAATGGGCAATAACTCTAGTTCTATTATGCTTTTTATCTATATTCTGGGTTTTTTTTGAGGAGGGGATAATTGATCTTATTTGGTTTTGAACATCTCGCTTTTATTCTTTTGAGACACAACTTGCTATTCTACCATCAGATACCAACTCCAACACACAGTGGAATCAATGGCAGAACATGAGGTTAACAATAACTAGCCTGTGGCAAAGAACAGCCAAAGTAAATACACTGAAAGATATTATTTTTCTGCATGTTTATGCAGATGCACATAGCACCTTCATGAATAGATCATCTTCTCATTGACATTTCTGGTGACCCATCAGTGCCTTTGGTTGGAATGGCATTAAAGTTTAACCCTAGCATGCACTGATTGAAATGGCTTTTATATTATACTTAGCATAAAGAGATCTCCTTTATTCTTCAAGAAAAATTGCCATTTCTTGCTTTGATTTCTATAATACAAAGATAAAAATCACATAAAGCTTAAAATACCATCTCAAAGGAGATGCTAACAGGAGAGGATTCTAGACGTGTTGCATTAATAAACATACTGACTCTGTGAACTATAATGATTCTGTATTATTAAGGGCATGATCCTACAAAATAGTGAGTCTCCCTTGCAACTTGAGTCCTTGACTTTCATTGACTTCTAAAAGGACTAGGCTTTCCACTGCAAGTATCCTCTAAAAAGCAAGTCTTTAGAAATTCCACGCCATAGCCCTGATTTTATTGTCTCACAAAGACACATTTGCTCAGTTTACAGGTGAATATTTATTTTTCTCACCTGACAGTTTTGCAAACTCAACTAGACATCAAGCTGGATTTTTCCCTATTCAAGCATCATCATCAGTAATAAAGGTATTTTTGCCTTGGATACACCTGTGCAACTCCATTAGACTTCATCAAGGTTACATGTGTGCTACTGAGGTTATATATGGAAGACAACTGGGATGGAGAGACCTGACTGTGGACACAAATCGACCTCTGGAATATTTATTGCTGCTGCTGATGTGAAATAAGACAAAAAGTGGTGAGGTTGGCAAGTGGGCTAAACATTTCACTATTTTTTTCTTGTAACACGTGAGCCTTATGTGAGCAGCTGAAAGACAATAAATGCTGAAATCTAGGGTTTTGCTTTCACAGTCTTTTCAGAGCATTTAAAAACTTTTTTTTTGTTTTAAATGAGTTCATATCAGAGCAGTGTGCAATCTAAAGTATATCTCAATTTGATAACTAAATAATAAATAAGCAACATTCCTCAGTATGCTTCTAGAAATAGATGCTGCCAGGTCACTTCTGCACACAAACAGCTGTCTTCACAGCAAAATCCAAATGACAGTCTTTGGCCAGTCAGTTATTGGATTTCTGTAAGTTGATTCTAAGATTTTCTTTCCCTACAAACTCTACTCCTTATCACCGTAAAAAGCATATACTGTAGCCTTAACAATTAAATGATAATGAGCAGACAGAAGAGAAAGGACAGGAGAGATCTGGCATAGCTACAGCTAGCAATCATTAGATTTACAGAGGGGAAAAGACATGCTTCCTAGGCCAACATATTTTTTATGAATAATTGATAAGGCAGTCAGCACAGTTATATCATAGAAATGTAATATATATCCATAATTATAAAACCGGCTTTGTGCAAAAGGACATAATACACTGAAAGGAGATACCAGCCAATATGCCATCCTGAAATAAAATACAGTCACTATTGTGTTAGTTGGCAAAATTTAAATACAGGATTTGAAGCAAGCAAAATGTTCTTTAATCCCATTTTTTAGCACAGTCCAGGCTCAGTCTGCTCAGGAAAATACTGCAAGGCAAAATCAGCAGCTGCATTAATTTGCTGATGATTGAGAGAAAAATGAAAGTTATCCTCGTGTTTTTTTTCTCCCTACTTGCTACTCTAACTTACTAATAATACGAGAGTACCAATTTATTCCTATGCGAGTATATGAAGCATACAAATTGAAAAATCAATGTAATGGAAAAAAAAGATTATCATGCACTGTTTAGAATCAATCAGCTAGAAACAGAGGGGGGAAAATGTGAAGGCGGAGACATGATGTTTAGAAAATGTACATAGTGTACCTACCCTGAGCTAGAGTGTTTGTAGGAAAAACCTACCCTTATTCTAACATGCAGACTGAGCTATATTTTGACCAGAAAATTGTCTTATTTCCAGTCTTTTCTAGAGAAATTAATCAGTTGTCTTTTCTTCTTTTAGAAGCCCCCAAATAATAAAAGTATCAATCCCTTCGCCCATAAAAGCCACACAAAAGCATGTAACAAAGATTTCAGGGTGAAGGGATTATGAAACTCAAAATGCTTTATTAGCATGATGTCTGAGCATCGTTCACCAGAACGCTGATGGCTTATTGCAGCCCAAAGGACAGACTTTTGTCGTATGGGAGAGTCCCTTGAAAACATCGACAGCAATAGTTTTTAGTTGTAGTCTGAATCACCATTAGCAGTTGAGATTAAATCTTAGATCTCTCAGTGGTGGAACACTTTCTTCGGCCAAAAATGGCCTCTACTGATCAGAAATAATTACCCTGTACGAGTCAGATGTGTAACAAATGGGTCTGAGTCTCAGTTTGGAAATACATTCAGAGGAGGTGGAAAGAATGGCTACTGGCTCTGTGACAGGAGATTCAATCTTCATAAACCTGCAAGAGAGGGGAGGAAAAAAAAGCGACACAAATGCGCCCTACAAAAGAACAGAGCAGATCACAGCTGGAAGGAAGGCAAACCTTTTAATCAGGTCCTTGAAATACAAGCTGCAGGAAGCTAGAACATTTTGGTGGACTTCAAACTCTTTGCCTTCAACAATAATTTTCAGGTCTGTAAACTCTTTCGCTCTGCGTTGCTGGTTCAACTCCTTCAACATTTCTGCAGAACAGAGAAGACAGACAGTGCCAGGGTTCCCATTAAGAGTTTTTTATTGTTACTTTTTACTTTTCATTTTTTTTGTAAAGAAGTAGAGAAACAGGAAACAACTGATATTTTTGTCGGTAAGATTGGCTCAACACAGACAGTCAGAAGTTACGAACAAAACATATTAAAAAAAGAAAAAGAAAAAGCAGGAACCAGTAGGTCTAAACAACTGAAATATATAAATATATACAGAAAAAAAAGCAAAAACGATCCTAAATTTGGAAGGGTTAAAAACAAAACCAAAATATTTCAGCATTAGCAAATCAGAAACACAGAGAATGCATCATCACAGAAAAGTTAAAATAATTTGTTATAATAAAAATCAAGAGCTAATGAATTTCTATCCAAATGCAAATAAGTTTTGAACGTACTAGAATAATATTAGTAAAAATATGGTATTATGATGTAATATGAACTGGATATGGGTCAAAATAATAAAACCACAAAACCTGCAAAAATAACTTATCCTTAACATAGTAAAAACGTGTTAAGCCTCTCAGTTAACAGAATAAAACAGTACTTGTAAATAATATATAAATTACAGTGCATAAAAACTTAGCCAAATTACCAATGCATCTTGCAGTATACCTCAGCTATATAGACTACAATTGTATATGTTTCAGAATTAGCTTAAAAGCATCCTTATGATAAAAAAAATAATCTCACGCAGAGAATAAATTACTGCCTTTTATAGCAATTCCCATTTTTTGCACTCCAAGGATTTTTACCATCACAGCATTTTTATTTTTTAGCCTTCAATGGCTTCATTTACAGCAACAATCAACTTTCACACATCATGAAAGAATCGTAATGATTAAAATAACCTATGAAAGTGTTTCCATCCTGCAATAAAGCACCTACCTTGCGTGATGCCTCCTTTTATAAAGCCTATTGGTACTAACAGAATGGAATAATAGCATGCCATGTCTTCACGTGTGGATGTGAACTACTAAGCAACCTACATGTTTTATATGCTGGCTGGACTTTTACGGGTAAGACTTCCCTCCAACTTTGCAGACCAAAGTGGCTATCAAGATGAATAATATACTTTTCACCTGGGCAGTAGTCTGGCGGTTCACAAGCCAGTGATCAAGATGATAAAAGAGCTGGTTTTAAATACTAAAGGATTTTGGTTTTATTTTATGATTGCAATAGGTCAAGGTTCTCATTTTCTTAGTGTAACACCCCGAACACATTCCTCTTCAGACAGATCTGTAAATCAACAACAGTTCTTTACATGGAGTCCCTCCTTACACAAAGTAAAAGGGACCTGAAGGGTCTGTAACTATAACTGCGTTTAATGCCACTATCGGGCTCGCGCACTGGGCTGCCAAAGCATCGCCAAAGGGCGTTACGGTGAAACGAAGGCCCAAACAATCTTTGTGTTCTCCTGCTTCCCCAACGAAACTCAACAGGAATCATTTTGGCGAAGCACTAGTGGTTAAACAAGACGAAAGCGTGCGAATATACAACTGTTGCATGAAAAGAAATTGAAGTTCTCCCAAGCCCCAACATCTGTGGTGCACATTTTTCAGGCCTAAGTAAATAAATGTCACCTTGCACATTTATGTCTATTTAATGGAAACACAGTAGTGTCTGAAAGGCTAATTATTCTGTGCTGAAATGGGTCAGTGCTCTCCGGAGAGCAAGCAGATCATTAGAGAGGGCACAGAAATAACAGCAGGCTTGTGTCAGATCTGTAATAGGGGAAAATAAACCACTCTGTCCTGTGGGTGCTATAGCAGGGACTATTTTTAACAAATTCATCTGAGCTAAAGTACAACGATACATTCTGAGCAAAACTTAAAATGGAATCCCAATGTTCGCTCTTCTGCAGGAAAATTTCAGGCTTTTGCTGGAGGTGTGGTGCCTAAAGTCTGACTCGACCATGAATGCTTCAGGCCCCGGTTAAAGACCAAGGACGCCTTGGACACAAGGGATGTTCTACCTGCTTTTGGGTCAAAGGGATTAAGGCCTCTGGTTTCACAGGAACAGCACCAGCTGCTTTCTTAACTGTGTATTTTTGGAGGCGAATGTTCCTCTGTCCCTTTTCACATACAAACAACTGCTTTTTTCTGTCTTGGTCCATCTTCCCACTTTCACATAGAGCATCTACATTTTCCTTCTAACCAATTTTCTACCGTTTCATGCCTTAAACACAGTTACTTTTTCCTCTAAACTTTCTGATATTCTCTTATCCCCTACTTTATTTCACTTTTGCTTTCTGTCATTCCCTTTTCAAATTTGCCCAACAACTGTCCTCCATCCCCGTGTGCACTTTTCTTAAGTTCCTATTCAAGATCCTTTCCTCTAGTATCCGGGGCAGCCCTTTGCAATCTTCCTTGCAGAAGCCTTTCAAGACTAGGGCTCCGACCAAGATTAAGTCATACAAGTTTAAGATTATACTTACACAAGGGGTCAATCTCCATCCCATCTCGTTCCATCTCCTCCTTTTAAAGCTCATGATCAATTATTCTCAGTGTTCAAAGAGCACCATTGTATGAATAGCAACTGCACAGATGGATCACAGAATCATAGAACAGTTTGGGTTGGAAGGGACCTTTCAAAGTCCTGTGCTCCAGGAGAGGAAAGGAGAGGAAACAGAATTTCGTTGTACTCTGAAAGGGCTGGGGGTTTTGGGAGGTGGGCTCAGGGTAAGCAGGATAGTAGACACCATCCGTGAACTCATGATTATGGCTGAGATTGCCGAACAAGAAGACATAAAGTTCAGCCACTGCAGTGATGCTCTCTGTGCTGTCTCCAGTATTGTAAGAGCTGGTTTGAGAATCCAAGTCCCCGAATGGCTCCCCCAGGTACTGGGCTGATTACTTGGACTTTACTGAGCACCCTTTAATTACATCCAGTCCTGCAGTTCCTGGGCACAGCTTCTATCTGTGCTCTTTACACACTTCATTGTGCTTTATACTGCATGCACTCATTAAGGGATGCAAACCAGAAAACACAGGTCTGGAGCAGTGGTGCAATTTGACTCATAAAAAAGCAGAACAAGCCCTAACCAGAAACCAAAGCTCCTCTTTTTCCTGTAGCCATTCGGAGGCCATAATTCCCTCTTTGTCCCTCTGACTTGTTACAGTGCCCTCCACTGAGAGATGACTACGAACAGTCCTGTGTTTTTTTGTAGCTCAGTTTCTGAACTAGAAAGAGAAGAGGCAGGAGGAGAGGAGAAGGAAGTCAGGAGACTGCATTGATTCATCGATCTTCCTTGCTGAGGCCCCTTTGTATTACTAAATAACTAGCAGGCATTAGTATTGGACACAAGGTTATATCAGAACGGGCCCTCATTCTCAGAGTATTTGTAATGCTCACACTGTGCTTAGCCAGGCATTAATGATTTATGAGGACTCAGGATGAGTTGCAAAACAAATTTTTTCACCAGGTAATAATGCCTGCCGATGAGTTGTAAAAGGAGAGACAACACAGTGCTGTCCTGGCAGTGAAAAATGATCTCAGCTGTCTCCTGCTAGTCCCTCTCCTGGGCTCCTCCTAATTTTCAGCGTTTCCTCCAACAAGTGGAATTTCCTGAAACCTTCAGAAAGGGATGTGCTGGGAATTTCCTAGTGGTTGTTATTCCTCCATTTGCTTTGTTCTTACAGCGGGTTTGTTCTTTGTTTGCGTTTTTTCTCATTTCATTTTTTTTTCAAGAGATCCTGGTAAAAATGAAATGCAAGGACAGTTAAGGTGCAAGGTTTCAGCAGGGTGGGCACCAATGTTCCCTCTCCTCAGTGATTCGCAGCAAATGCTCTCGCATCCATAGGGAAAGGGAATCTCCTTCCTGCCCCAGCTGCACACACGCATTGGGATTGCAGAAACCAAGCCAGTCCTTTCTGTTTGCTTTATCATTACTGATGCTAAATCATTCTCAGTCAAAGACTGGTTGAATGCTTTCTTCATAAAGAAGTACACCGTAGACACCCCCATGTTCTCCCATAATTACATGAGACATGTAGTGGTTGAACCTAAAGGGGACTTGACCTGAAACCTGAAACTGAACATCTCTACGGAGCTTGCGAGAGGAAGCACTTTCTATCTTGCCATTATCAGGCTTTGTATCATTGCCTGGGGGCATTTAAACATAATTATATTGAGAGTCCCAGAGACAATATGGGCGAGAAGGTGTAAGTGACTTTCCTCAGGTCAGGAACAGAGCCAGGAAGAACTCAGAAGCTTTGATTCCTGGTCCCCAGCTCCACCCATCACACTACATTTTCTCCCTCTTAATTAATGGACAAATTACAAATTAAACTGAAGAGCCCGTAAGCCTTGGATCAAATGTAGGACCAAGAACAACTGTCTAATTGTGTAGATCAAGTAAGGGGAACAGAAATTATATAGTGAATCTTTTTTTAAATTACTTATGATCAGAAATAAAAAATGAACAAGGAACTTATTCCCCAAGTTTATTTATTCTGTATTTCAAGCACAGTGGAGACTGGATACCCAGTCAAAGATCCTCTCTAATGCACATTCCTGTGGCACAATGGAAGCTCTCAGGTTTCTTTCTGCTTTTAATGAAGAACTCTTTACTTAAATTCTAGTAGATAAGGCTTTAAAAGGGGTCAGCAAGAGCTAAAATATAATGAGCTGTGAAATATGGAAGAACAGTTTTCACAAACAGCGTGTTTTAAAATTTGCTTGGAAAAACTAACCTATTATGAAACTGCAAAGGGTAATTGATGAAACATCACTAATTATCTTGTGAAGAACATGCAAGAGACCAGTGCTTGCCCAAACAGCCTCATGCTTTCATGATTGGGACAGAAAATGTGGGAAAGCCAAGAAAAGCTACTAGAAGGAAAATCCAATTACTTTCTTGCCTTAATAACTAGGGAGATTAATTCCCAAGGTTATGCTCCAGTTGTGTAAACCAAACATTTTAACCATTAAGTGCCAGCACTGCCCACACTTGCTCATTGTGATAGACAGCGGTAGCTACAAGAAATTAAACTATGAAGCAAAAGACCTAGCAGTCAAATAGGAGTTATGAGTGGCAGAAGAGTGTGTACCATGGTGAACCTGTCCTACTGAACCACACAAGAACTCATGGGTTTTGTCAATTTTGACAAGACTCTCTTTCTCCTCACCACAACACCCACAGACACGCAGAGAACCCCAAAGCCTGGAGAGTGCCACAATAAACTGCTCCATCTGCCCTCGTGCTGCTGATATAGCTTGAAGCTGCTGCATAAAGAGATTAAGAACGAAATGCCTGGTTGCCTCATTAGGCCAGTCTGACGAAGTCATGCAGACACACTTGGTGGTGCAGTGGCTGAGGTTGTTCTCCGCTCCCCTGGGGCATCCTGACACCGCAGACCGGCTACCACTGAGCATCATCCCTGAGAGTCTCCCATGATTATTGGGCGGGGGGTTCGTTATTTCCCAGTTGGCAAATACACAATCAGCTATGGCAGCTTCCATGGGGTGTGAAGACAAGTACAAACCTCTGGAGAACTGCTTCCTCCTTGGGAGTGAGGACAAGCAATAGGTCCCTTATTCTCTTTTGGCCTGAAAGGAAATAGTAACAAGAGAAAACGGGGAATGAGCAAAGCCTTGCGGGAATGATTAACAGATGAGGATGTCTCAGATACTACCCTGTGATCTTCAGTTTCCTTCCCAGACCCTAAAAATTATATGTCCGGTTGCCTGGACTGCCTCTGCAGTCAAATGGAGACAGAAACATGTCTCATGCACAACCCAGCTCCTTTTGCGTGCTCAGCCAGGTAGGATGCGCTGCCACGGGTGTCTTTCCCCGGGGATCACCAGGGGAGATTAGATAATTAGTTGAGACCAGACGCTCATTTTTTTTTTTGCGCAGAAGGTGAGAATTAATCTCTTGCAGATAACTACTTTCACTTTTTCCCTTTGGATCTCAATTCCAGTTGAACTTTATCAAGAGCAGGAAAAGGGGGTGTAACAAAGCTGGGACTCACCTTTGTCCCAGGAGGGGACATAAAAGATGATCCTTTATTGGTGAGATGGGGGGAGGCAGACAAGTGATGAAACCCTCTTGCTCTGCCCTGCAAAGTGCCAAGGCTACTAACGGCTTGGGGTGGAGGTGCAAAACAGTGCTGTATGATACTGGTGTGTCCAGCCCTTCTCTCCCAGTCTGCGTTGATTATGGAGTTTCCACAGGACACCAGACTGCTCCAAAGGTGTCTGAAAACGCTTGACTGGTTGTGGCCATCTCCTGAACGTTTTGCTTTCATAAGCCCTTAAGCCAGATAAAATGAACTGAGAAAAGCTCAATACTGACTACAGGAGCCCCACAGCCCCTAAGCACGGGCTCAGTGAGGCCGTGCCCTGCAGAGTCTCTGCTACCCAGCTACACTCCCCAGTGAAGATGGAGCATATGCTGATGGAGAGGTACCTCTGCTGACACAGCTACACCAACCTCTGAACAAAAGGCAACGAGAGTCATCTTCTGCTGGGTTTTGTCAGCACAGCAATGTGAAATGCAAGGTGTGAAGTTGTCATACGCTGAGCTGATACAGCTATGGCAGTAGGACTTTGTAGTGCAGACCAACCTGTCTAGATCTTAGACTTGTTGACACTGTTATACACCTGTGCTGCTAAAGAAAACAGTAACAGATGCTGGAGAGTGGGAAAATATTCTTAAATCCCATACTGAACAACACATATGTGGCGGTATGTGATAACTCTACTCAAAGGATTGTTGGCAATGAGATGCCCCATTGTGCTAAATAATTTTTCATTGCTCACAGACTAATTCCTCTCACCTTATGATGAAGAGAAAGGGTCAACAAAGTTGGCTGTGGTGATTACTCACTTGAGGAAGACAACTACAGCTCTATGTGTAAATGGAGCCTCTCTATACTAAAAACTCAGGGAAGTCACTGTATCATGTTTTGAAGCCAATTTTCAGGCTATTATCATCACTAGAACTGACATTAGGAGGTACCTCAAGGATGCCTTCACATATTACAGACTTGTTATTTCCATATATTAGGCTGTAGAACTATTTCAGTATGTTTTCTGTCTCTGTTCAGGGGTGAACTACACCCCTCATTTCTAGAAAATCTACTTTAAACACAACTTTGGAGAGATTTTGGCATCAGTTATGCATAAAAATAATAAAAAGGGGAGTTTGGGGGCTAGGATGCCTTCGCTGCTTGATTTGTAAGGTAAAGTCTTCTATGGTATCCATGCCTGCTAATTTATAATCATACAGGGTTACAAATGCACAGTGAGTGTATGTGACTGGCTTTGAAAATGAACTGCATTTACATTACATATATGGATGCATAGAAAGAATGAGAAAAATTATGGAGACAATCTGATCTATTTAGTTTTCCAACACAGGCTGTGATCCACGCAAAGACAAGCAGCAAGACCAGAGTATCCAGCACAAAAATACCCACAGAGATGTTGAGATAAAGATGCATTTTCCTATATCAGGATCTGTTGTGGGTTTTGGGCTTTTTTTTTCCGGATTCACCCCTGATTAAATATAAAGTTGGCTGCAGCCTGTTCTGTATTGGCCAAGGCAAACAAACCCCAGGGGATCCCAGCAAATTGCTAGCCTGGCCCCCAGTTCCATATATAACATGCCACTATTTCAGTTAGCACTGTAACTTGATTTCCAAGCAGACAATAATTTTCTCTGGAGACAAAATGAGAGAGAGAGAAACAGGCAGAAAGAGAAGGAAAAAAAAAATCTGTGAGCGCTGGAAACGCAGAATAGCCCCGATTCAATGAGAAATTTAGTTCTGATTGTTTTATTTACCAGCAGGCAGCCCTGAATATCAATACACACTTAAGGGAAGGCTAAAATATTTATTACTATGTGATCTGGGATGGATTCAGTATTATCCTAATTGCTTGTAGCAGAAGACCAGCAGATAGCTTTTAGACCTTTTTGATCTCTTTATGTAGTGCAAGGCATTAGCTAAACGTTTCCTAGTTTTGAAGGCTTTGAACAAGAAGCACCCATCTGTGAAACCGATAGTGTAATCAACAGGCTCCCTGACATGTCAGCAATAGTCAAACGCTGACCAGTTTTGGTGGTGTAAGAACAAAAGCGGTGAATTGTGTATTAACGGCAATCAGTCACAGACGTGTGCACACCTACAGCTGGCAAACAAAACGCTTGCTTTCCAAAATAAGAAAATAAGACAAGACAGGTTTCTGAAAATAAATCAGTGATGCATCCAGGACAAATTGCACGTATTTTAGTAAAAAAAGAATAAATACAACTGTAAGGCGTAACACCTGACAATCAAAGACTTCAAAGCACCTAACAGATGTTAATTAGCAAGGAGTGTGGGGGGGGTTCCTCTGCCCATTTTAAACAAAGGCAGTGCTGCCCGGTTTCAACAGGGGCAGGACTTAATTTTTTCTTAAAATGTATGTAAGTGTAATCAACACGATTCTTTGAAATAAATCCATCATTACTGACCAGCGGTAATGTACCTATTTTCTAACATTCATATACTGCAGTATATGATGCCTAATGAAAGCAAATAAAACCAACGGAAATCTTTGGCACCGAAATCTCACCCTTTCAGGAGGTATTATATATCATCTAAAAATAATAAGTACTAAATCTAAGTATGTAGGCCTATACACTCAGTGGATGTCTTAGTACCGGGCATATGCTACGCACTGGGTTAAACGCATGTGGACAGCGTCTCTTGGTCCAGTGGACATCTCATATGATAACAAACTGTTCTTCTGGTACAGCCTGTGTCTCCACAATGAGATCTAGTCATTCGTCACGCTATCAGAAGAGACATGTGTAAACAAATAATGTAAAGTAAAAGGATGAAAACACTGCCAGTCAACTCTAGGACCTCCCTCGGGGTATTCGGCAACCCAGCGACTCTTCCTTAACAACTGGTTCCCTGTTCTACAGCTGCAGCGTGTGTTGGTGGCTGCGCTCACGGTTACAGAAGAAATAATACTACTAAATACAAGGCTGTTAACTTCCCTCATAATCATAAATGACAACAGGTTTGGAAAAAATGATAAATAAGCTCTGTTTTGTGCCTCATGAGCTGGGGCATGATTGCAGAGACCTGCGAAGGCAGAAGAGTGGCAGTGGTGGCAGGGGAAGGTGGGCGGAGGGAGCCGGAATGGATGGCTGGGGAGGCAGCTCGGTCTCAGAGCAACAGCCCTCTAACTTCTGCGTGGTTTTTAGCTTTAGGAACACAGTATCATAGGTTAAAAAAGCCATAATTTGTGTCAGATTTTCTTTGAACGTTCTCCCTACTTATTTTCAAATCTCTAGATTATACCTGTCGTAAAGATGCAAAAGACTCTATAATTGATTTTTTTCCTTTTTTTTTATAAGCACTGTAAAGTTTTCATATTTTAAAAGTGTTGTAGCTGTTTAGGAAATGTTTTGTAAAATGTCTTCCTTACTTCTCCCTAATTCATGTTTCCCCTTAATAGAATAAACCTTGATTTTTAAACAAACTTTTTGGAGGGCGTTGTTGTTAATATTAAGTATTTTTGTGTAAATCCCCGCAAAGTCACTTCCTACTATCCATGCTGCGTGAACAGTGAGTTTGTACAGTATGGCAAGAGAATATGAGCTGTGACTGCGACTGGCTGATAATGTAAGAAACCATTTAACTGCACATGTTGTTTATATTCATATAGGATCGAGTTATCTGGATGTGTGTAAGTAGCTGCCTTACCAAACTCAGAATAAAAAAAAAAAAAAGACACTTTTAAGAAGTCTGTTGAGAATAAAGGACAAAGATTTATTTAATGAGTATTAAAATTTATGGGCTCTCTAAGAATTAAGCAAGCTTATAAAGACTATTTTGAGAGCTGAATGGCTTTCACATAATGAAGATGGTTGATAAGACTTGGTTAAAACATTTCAAATACAAATGAAAACAAAGGGACACCTCAGAAAACATGGTGATTAAATTAAAATTTCGACTGTGAAGGCAATATACAAATTTCACAATCATTTCATAATCCGAAAATGCTACTAAGACCAACCCGCAAAGGTGCTGAACCTATGAAAGGATGACAACAGGCAATTTTGAATCTAGACAAGCATGAAAGAAGCATGTTTTTCTCCTTCTGTGTAGTTATGGAAACAGAGAGATATAAACCCCCTCCTAACAGAACAAGGGCTTTTTTCCTCTCTCTGCTCCCATCCGCAACTTTACAGCTGTCACCACAAGTCATCCCGCTCGCTCCTGCAAGCCAGCAGGCATCTAAGGCGAGGAGAGAACAAAAGAGGCTGCAATACAGCTTCAGTTCAAATGACAGCCTCACCAGGGCTCCAGCTTGCACCGGGAAGACGAAGTTGTAAAGTTTTACCAAAGAATTGAAGTAAATTTCTTTTCTAGAGGTCTTAGCGGGAAATCAAAGATCTATTTTAATTTAAGATACTAGCAGCTTCTCTTGCTAATGACCGAAATATCTAAACCAATAGCTCCCCAACGGTAGTTTGCAGGATGACAGGGGTCCATAAAGCCACTTGCACTGTTCTGAAAAGCCATGTACAGAGAAAAACATTAACTGTTTCCAGTTTTGAATCTGAGCGTTAAAGACAGGGAAAAGTAAGAAACGTCAAGGGCTGACAGGTACCTTTGAAAGACGTTGCTGAAACCGTGCAGATCTGGAGATGAGACATGCTACAGCTTTAGGTAAATGGAAAATAACGGGACCTAATTTAGATAGAAGATTCTTGATGGGAATTGATTTGTCTGTCTCACAATGAAAATCAGAAAAGTGCATACGTAGTTGATGTAGAAACTTTTCTTTGGTACCCTGGACTTAGTGAAAGTCACATTAGTATTCCCATTGATTTGTTTCTTGGGCTTAAACTAGAATACAAACTAGGGTGCCAAAATTTAAATGGAAGTAATGTCCGTCCATAAGCTTTTTTTACTGATCTGTGACACACTAAAACAGGACTTACTACTAATTTGGAGGTCTGCCTTTGATATACTCTTGAAGGGCAGATACTTTCTTGCAGCCTTAAATTCAGTGACGAGATCTCCAAAAAGGAACATACAGAACTGGAAATGAAATAACTACCATTTATTGTCTGTGGTCTTTTTAATTTTTATTTTGCATTCTTCAGGAACAAAACAGTTGGTGATTATTTACTTTGTCTTTGATGATATTTTGCCCTATGACACAGAGTAGAACCTGGTGTCTCTAACTAGTGTGAGCTGTGCGTCTGAACTGGTTTCAGGAGAGATAATTATTATAATTTCGTTTATTATTTCTCATTTCTCTAGACCATTAATTTTCATATATCATATACATATTTATGAAAATTGCAGTACTTTTAATTAACTATATGGTATTAGCAGTTTATATGTACAAATGAACAACCCTGGGAACAAACTCATTAAAAATCTATGTGTAAACTTCAAAGGCTTCAGGATTTCACCTCTCGCGTACTTGCCCTCTCCCCACTCTGGCAGCAGAAGGCCAACATGTATTTAAAAAGAACAAATATCTACCTGGGCAAAAGCTGCCCTTTACATTTCACAGGAAATGTCAATATTTCAAAAGTCAGTTTTGTCTTCCCAAGTATGTGTGACCCTTTCTGTGGACTGACGATTTCATATACAGTGTTTTATAAAGGAAAATTGCTCTTCATTTTATTTTTTCATTTGTATGTACATTTTTACATCGCTTAATAAAATGTCATTAATCGTGACAATATGGCACAACTGTCATGTCTCACTATGCTGACGTCTTTAGGTTAGTTTGGAAGCATTTCTCTAGGTTATTATTTTTAATTAATACAATGAATTAGTATATTTTTATTCAAAATGTCAAACTGTTTTAATCATAACACAAATGTGAAACACTGAGCGAGAAAATAAGATATTTCTCTGGTACTAAATAGCAACAACGTAATTAAAAGCATGACGCTGTAAAATGAAAATAGAGTATTTGACCATTTTACATTTTAATGAACTATCATATGTACTTGCTATTTAAATTTTATTAAACTGGATAACAAATATAAAATACATTTTGAAACAACAACATCTCTCGTAACAAATTCTGGAAATATGTACCTTGTTAATGATGGTTAAATGACTTCTCTAATTAGTGTGATTTGGAAAAAACTCTGATTGAAATTGTGTCTTACAGCAAAAAATAGTTTCAAGGACTAAACTGTCCTGAAATAAATTTTTCCATGAAGACGCTGTCAGTACTACATCAGGCGGTAGCTACAATCGGAGCTCGCTTTAACTCCCTTACGGCTGTGCGGTAAATTACAGTAGAGTTGAACTGATACAAAGCCCTTTTAGGTGACAGTAAATGTTTACCATTTCTAACCAACATGTCAGTTTAACCAAGAACAGAATTTGGTTCCCACTACTGTATTGTAAAATAAGTACAGTTATACGGCCACACGCTTGCAATGCCATCAAATGAACATTTGTTCTTGATTTCCTGACACTTTTTAATGTTAATTTTCAAGTCAGCTTAACCTACGTCTTGGGTTTTGTTTAGTTTTCCTTTTTTACTTTAACTGTTACATCTTTATTCTATGACTCCCTCTTGTACACTTGCGATTTTCTCCTAGCATTATTTTTAAAGGTAGCAATATATCATTGAAGAATGCGATTAAGATAATTTGGTGCATTCCTCAGGACATTAAATTGCTAGACTGAAGTGTAATTTGGGTAGGCTGCAACTTTTTTTGAAAAAGTACATAATGCTGTAAGTGCAAAATAAAATTGAAGCTGAAGCATCAGCTCTGGGGTCCTTACCTGCAAGAAGTCTAAGAAATGAAAAAAAAAAAAACCAGAAGATTTAGATTAAATTTTGCAAAATGGCCAAGTAACTTTTGAGCCTGGCACTTAACAGCTCTTGAAAATTTAACCTATCTATAATTTGTCATAAAGAAAAACAATGATTTCTGCTGAAATAATAGGGTGAAACTGCTTTTGACTAATCTAAGTTATGTCAAAGGTTAAAAAGATAAAGCTGGAAGGAAAGTATCTGCTCTGTAAAAGTGCCGTTCATCAGAGCTTTAAATCTCTGCTTGTTCTGCAGGGAATACTCTACATAGAAATAAGATATCCCCTTTTGTCAGGGACTATACAATTCTTGTCTTAATCACACAGATTTTACATCATTTTAATACCAATCTTTAATACTGGTTTAAGTAAAAGAAGTCTGAGTTCAGAACTGGAACTGCGAACTCGAGCTATTCTTATGGTTTTTTTTTTTCCTCTGTAGTAGATGGACCCAAAAAACAGCCCAAGCTAGTTCTTTCATGGTCTTTAGTATTCAATCTATAAATAAGAAAAATGAATAGAACTCTAAAAACAACTGTTCAGTATTGCATAGAGCTTCCAGAAGGGAAAGAGACGTTCAATAAATGACTTTCTCTGACTCTACTTGAAGAACAATCGTTTCCAAGCCCTTTTTGAAAGCAAAAAAAAACCCAAACGTGTGTACACTCACACATTTGGTGGTGCACCAAAACAATGTCTTCCCTAAACCAAAAATTAGGAAGCCACAAAGATTTTCAGTATGCTGAACTTAAAAAATAAGTATGTTTTTTTTTTAATATGTAACGAGCCAGTTGCTGTAGATTTGTCTAGAATCTACTGACAAACAAGGCTGCTGATTATATTTTTGTGTTGTTTTTTTTTTTTTTTTTTTCCTGGAAGAAGAGGGCCAAGTAGACTTATAGGCAAAATTCAGAGGAGTGAAGCTACGAGTAAACCTAGTCAAAAAACATCTTGGAACAAGATAAAGTAAGATTGTAAAGCAAGAAAAATAGAAAGAAAGAGAAAGAGAAAGAAGAAGAAAAAAGACAAAGAAAAAGAAAAAGGGAAAGAAGAAGAAAAAGACAAAGAAGAAAAAGAGAAAGAAGAAGAAAAAGACAAAGAAGAAAAAGACAAAGAAGTAAAAGACAAAGAAAAAAAGACAAAGAAGAAGAAAAAGACAAAAGAAGAAAAAGACGATGAAGAAAAAGAAAAAGAGACAGAAAAAGAAAAAGAAAAAGAAAAAGAAAAAGACAGAAAAAGAGAAAGAAAAAGAGAAAGAAAAAGAAAAAGAAAAAGAAAGAAAAAGAAAAAGAAAAAGAAAAAGAAAAAGAAAAAGAAAAAGAAAAAGAAAAAGAAAAAGAAAAAGAAAAAGAAAAAGAAAAAGAAAAAGAAAAAGAAAAAGAAAAAGAAAAAGAAAAAGAGACAGAAAAAGAGACAGAAAAAGAAAAAGA
>VZSZ01002660.1:175835-220691 GCA_013398815.1 Ibidorhyncha struthersii
AAAGAAAAAGAAAAAGAAAAAGAAAAAGAAAAAGAAAAAGAAAAAGAAAAAGGAAAAGGAAAAGAGAAAGAAAAAGAGTCAGAAAAAGAGAAAGAAAGAAAGAAAAAGAGAAAGAGAAAGAAAAAGAAAGAAGAAGAAAAAGGAAAAGGAAATGGAAACAAAAAGACCTGGAGTTTCAAGGGACTGTGCCAAGCCATAGAAAATAGAAGCTGTGTTCTTAAGTGCCAGAGGTAGAGGACGAGACCATAATGAAAATCTGATACTATTAACTGTGCAAAGCAGGGCTGTTTCAGAACTGTGCCAGTGGCAGAAAACAGCCTGCAAATGATCAAAGAGGTTGTTTTATACCATGAAAAACACATATTACCTCACACGCACATACTACAAGTGATCCAGGAACATTAATAGTTGTGTTATGCTGGAGTTAAATCCTCATGGACCAGGCTAACACTAAAATAATGGAAGTATAAAAGACTTTAAAAAGTTACACAACTTCCTAAGTGACAGGTATGAAGAGAGAAACCCTCTGCTACATTGGACCTTCCTCAAAGAGACTTTTTTCCTCCCATGAAAACAGAATTATAACTATGCAGCTGTGGCAGATGTTAGTGTATGAATATTTATATATCCAGAGGATATTTTGGTCTACCTCACCAGGCATGTTAATATCTGAATAGATTAATCAAAGTACTGAGTTCACGAAGCAAACTGCCCCCTCACCTCCTGCTAGACGGATGCGGATCACACTCTGAATGATGTGACGCTCCTGACGTACTCAGCCCCAAAGCTCACACCTGCACCATCTCATCAGGTACCTCCAGACCACAAAAGGCAGTTCAGGGTAGCAGCGCTGGGTTTCGAAAGGACCCAGGGCATTGCAGAAAAACAGCACAACACAACGCGGTGATGTGTAGGAATCATAGAATCACAGAATCATAGAATTGTCTAGGTTGGAAGAGACCCTTGGGATCATCGAGTCCAACCATCTACCCTACTCTACAAAGTTCTCCCCTACACCATATCCGCCAACACCACATCTAAACGTCTCTTAAACACATCCAGGGATGGTGACTCAACCACCTCCCTGGGCAGTTTATTCCAATGCCCAACCACCCTTTCTGTGAAAAATTCTTTCCTAATGTTCAGTCTAAACCTACCCTGTTGGAGCTTGAAGCCATTCCCTCTTGTTCTGTCATTAATTACCTGTGAGAAGAGACCAGCACCAACCTCTCTACAGTGTCCTTTCAAATAGTTGTAGAGTGTGATGAGGTCTCCCCTCAGCCTCCTCTTCCTCAAACTAAACAGTCCCAGCTCCTTCAACCGCTCTTCATATGATTTGTCTGCTAGACCCTTCACCAGTTTCGTTGCCCTCCTCTGCACTCGCTCCAGCACCTCGATACCTCAGGACCAAACGCAGGCTGGTATGATGGTGCTGTGCCTAAACTCATAGCTTGTCCCTTTAGGGAAGGCTCCCAGCTGTCCCAATGGGTCACACATATAACTAGCCTGCACTTGGACCTGGGACAACAAAGTCCTCCTGGCACAGTACAGAACAGTTTCCCCATCGGCTTAAGTCTCCTTGAACTCAAACCACTCTAAATCACCCTCTTAGCACCTAAAGCAAAGCACCACATGTGTCCCGAAGCATTGGCCACGATGGGTTGGTAGAAACTTCAGCAATAAACCTTTAATGAACTTTTTTCATGGAACTGGAGAAAATTTAGTGGTAACACAACAAAACTTTTTAAACCAGAACCGAATGAAGTTTCTTTTTTAGAAACACATTATGTAGACGCTCACACACACACGAAAGGCGCTGACATTACTGTGGGAGGAATCTAAATGGCATTAAAGCAAGACTACACTTCAAATTGCTTTTCATGTCTTAAAAACCAGCAAAGGAGAACAATGTACTGTAAAGGCCTATTCATTTCTACTAGACTGGAAAGTAACACAACCCTTGCCCTTTTATCAACTCCAAGCTAAGGTATTTATTTTGTATATCCATTTTTAAGTTTATGACTTCACCTATAGGATATACATGCACCGGCAATACATGTTGCTAAGTCATTCTTATTTCCCAGTATTAATGGTATCGCATACGGATCAATGTTTTTAATAAGAAGAATCACAGCTGTCCTTGAGTGATGGAAAAAAACCCCAAACTATCTTTATTAAAATCTTTATTCCTTTTTTTTTTTTTTAAATGAGAAGTGGGGCATTCTTGGAAAATCTACAAAATATTTACGGAAGACATCTGAGCGGGTTGCTTTTTTTCAAGGCTGGGAAATGCTAGAAAGATCTTTGATGTGTCAGCTTTGACAGTTGTTTCAGTCCACCTCTGTTAGCATTGCAGCAGACGGATGAGGATGCGATTGTTTTCCTTGCGCTCACAGGTCCCTCAGGTAGAGGACAGGAGAGCACTCCACAAAATACTGCTTATTAAATATGAATTGTGATAAACACACTTGCATATTTTACACAGGGTACATATTTTGGGCTGAAATTAATCAAATCTACATTTAGCTGTGTAAAAGGCATTTAGCCTTAACTTCGTTATCCAGGCTCCTTCTGCAGACAAGAGACACGCACCTCCAGACGGAGAGTCTTCTTGCTTCCTTGGACATCTGTTTCAGCACAGCTGGGTTTCCCCCAGGACTGTCCATCTCTCTCTATTAAGTACAAAGGAAGGCTAGCTGATTAACTTTGATTAGCTGTCCGCATTTTTCAACTCCTTTGATCCAGTTGGGTTGACTCTCATCCACTGAAAGGCAGAGATTGCCGAGGGCTGGCTGCATCACTCCCAGCGGATGGGGAGCACTTGGGACAGGAGCCACTGGCGTGAGGGACACCACGCGTATGCTGGCAGCTGATTAGGACAAAAAAGCGGTCTCCTGGTCTGGGGAAAATCAGCACCTGACTTTTTTCACTATTTGGGAAGTCACCGGGAGGAACTGAAGAGGCTTCTGAAGCCATAAAAGCTCTGAAAGTTCTGAAAGAAAAAGCATGTGAACTGAATGCGAAGAGGGAAAGGGGAATTCAAATAGAAAGAGAAGGAAGTTTAGGGTTTACTTTTGACAACCAAGGCGTTGGTCTGGGCATAACTGAGGTGGAAAACTGTTACAACCCAAGGGCTGGATGACTGCTTTTGAATAGTAGCTACATAAAAGCAGATCTTAATTGGTTCGGTTTTGTTCCTGGCCTATTCTAGTGCAACTTTCATTACAAAATTGCTCTTCAGAGCCTCGGAATATTTGCCATCCAAAATCACATCGAAGAAATAGAGTAATAATTTGTATATCCACAGAGACTGAGGAACCACGGTAGCATATCAAAGAGAGGAGAAAGAGAGCAAGATATGCATAGGAGGCAATTTATTTATTTAAAAGCATTCAGGAAAGGTTATCTTTAATCTGAACTACTTCTGCCAAAAAATAATTATTTGAAAGAGCACCAAATGAAGGGCGACTTAAGACTTTGATCGCTTTATGTGTTTATGCCACCCCACTGCTTGATGGCTTCACCAAGCCTGCCAGGCGCTGCTGGCTGATTTTCTTAGGAGCTGCTACTCATCCCCGGTTGCATCCTCCGCCGTGGCCGGGCTGTGATCCTCAACGTGCCACTATCCCAGAGCCCCCACCCCTGCTGGCACAACAGCCCTTCCAGTGACACTTCGAGGACAGGCACAGGGCCACCTCTGCTGCCTCGTTTGATGGTGAAGTTGACCAACAACGTGTTTACTCTGGCTCTGGAAATCGGAACGGACCCTCCACAATTTTGATCAGAGAAGCAGCGCGGCTCCGTTTGTCTTAGAAACGCCGCGCGCATCATTTGAAACATTAAAAGCCACAGCCAGGCTGGGACTTTGCGCTCCAGCTTCACCCTGCAACCCGAATCTCCCGGCTGATAATGAGATGCTTCGTTGCTGCTCTGCCAGGACGTCATTTTCTTTCCACCCGGCAACAGGCACGAAAGCATTTGAAATCCCACCGTAACCCTGACAGGCGCGCCGAAGCCTTTCAAGGCCAGCAGAAAGAAAAGACAGAGAGGGAGTGAAAGAAAGACAGAAAGAGTACGCAAGGATGGGGAAACTACACTGAATTAGAGTTAATTAAACCCAAGCGCTGACAATGTTTAAATAACAGGATTCTACACCTAGCCCTGGAATGCCTGTATGAGCTGTCATTTAAATTAAAAGAGCACAATAGCTAAATGCCAGTCTCCAGGCAGATCTTTTGCATCTTTCTGATACTGTATTAAAAAGTTATTATAAAGGAGAAGTTCAGATATTTTTTTCAGAGCTTGATAATAGCCTTCTCAAACTTCACATCGCAAACACTCGATACTGCACTTGTTCTTGTGAAACCGGGAGAAGAGTTGTCCAAGATAGCTCTAGGAAATCAAAACTGCCAAAATCTGGAAGTTAATCACCTAAGATAAGTCTCAGTCTAATCTAATGAAAAAAAGAAAGCATTTTCCTAGTAAGACAAATAATCTAATACTAAAATGCCCATATAATACAAGCAGTTTATGAAAAGATCAGAATACCCCCTGTTTGTAAAACATTTGATCAAAACTTAGTGAATTTTGTACTGCATGTTTTTAAAGAACAGTGCTAATACTCGGCAGCGCTATATTCAGCTATTCATTTTCAACATGCTTTAAGAAGGATCTCATTAATTCTTCCACATTCTATTCACTTGTGGTTGCAGATCTCTTTTCAACTTCAATTTTTCAAAAATGTTTACTCAGCTTGAATTTATTTGAATTAGCATTTCTAATAGAAATCAAAACAATCAGAAATTAAGTACCATATTTTAATAAAAATTTTGATAAAAACATCATGCATATTTTAAGATACTTTCTTGAAATTAGTATTATCAATGAAATACGACTACTATTTCTTCAGCTCTTCAACATTTTATTTTTTTCTGTATTAATATTGCGTTTTGGCATTTAATTTCATGTTACTCACAAGATACTCAAAAGCAGAAATATGCAAAATGACCAAAATTGTCAAATCACTGCACAGGATTTATATGGAATTAAAATACAGCAAGCTAATATTTAATCTCTCAATAATGATCTTGATGACCTGTAGTATATTAAGAATAGTATTAAGGGCTCCTGATGACAAACTTGACACAGCCATTTGAATATATTTTTGACAAATTTATTAAAATAAAGTAAGGTCACAGAGGTAGTAATCCACGGCAGAGGTAGAAATTGAAAGAGATGCTAATTTAGAAGCTCCTCGTTCTCAAAAAGCAGAAAACAACCTTATTTTGCACTAGTCAGCTGGAAATACCACACTGGTGGGTGCTTTTCCAGATATTAAATCAGAGGAAGACAGTGGAGCTTTAAGTGATCTTGGTGTGGGTAACAGAAATAGGATACTTGAGTTCAGCCAACAGTACAAGCAGAAAGGTGATCTCCAAGGAGAAGATTCAAGTTGCCCGAGGACTCAGGTGGACACAAGCTTTAGGGTAACCTAGAAAGAGTGTGCATCAGCACTGCCTGACAGTGGAGCACCCAAAAACTCACTGGGCACCTCCCTCACGAGGCTGCAGCTCCCTGGACGCCAACCCTCCAGCTTTCAGTCCCAAGTCCCAGCCCACACCAAACCCCACTGTAGTCCACAGTGTGGCATCAACCCTGTCCCTGGTCCAGAGGAGCAAAGCGTGGGGGGTACCTTCTCTAAAGACAGTGAATAATTGATTTCTGGCTGAATACGGGAGCCACATTCAGAGGTACGGCAGACTGAAAGTAGGACTTCTGTAAGGGCTGCTTTTGAAATTGTTTAAATATTAGCAGAAATCAGCCAAATGAGGTAGACTGCCTGACCATAATACAGGCTGAATCTCTCCCTTCCAGAATGCATTTATGTGTACGGATAACCCTCCCTTCCTTTTGGAGGCTGTCAAACGTTAAATAAATGATCGGCTGAAATACAGAGTGCTCTTTGTGGGAGAATGCAACATCGAACTCTTTTAGCAGTTCTCCCTCTCACGCGTACCGAAAAGAATTTCAGTGTCATACTACAATATGATGGGGTCGCTGAGACTCAACATTATCCACGCTGTGAACCGCGAAGCTGAGCAAAAGGTGCCAGGAAATCAAATACTGCGATACAGGACAAATGACGTTTCTAAAGACAACAAATAACTCTGTATTTCAATCTGGTGGAAGCAAAAGCAGAAAGGGACAGCACACTGTGAAAAATACAGGAAATTAGAAAAGCCTGAGCTATTAATAGTTTCAGTACAAATTAAAACAGCACAGAGAGAAATATTCCTTTTTTTTTCCTCTGTTGGGCTCTATTGCCCTACTAAAAGTCGTCTCTAAGCAGTAACCTTCACGGATCCTAACACGGGTCTAGATTTGCTTGCATGCCTCTCTCTTGCTGAGAAATCTGTCCTTCCTAATTACTTCTAGAGCAGTGACAAAAACCTTGTTGATCCGACCAGACAAATTCTGGCAAGTAAAACATTCAGAACTGTAACTATGAGCATGCCGACTGCTGAGAGACAGGGATGATAATAGCACTGTTGATAACAATAAAAGGAACACAGGGAAGGATGAGAACTTAATTTTTGGCCATGTTCCATTTAAAGCAACTACAAAAGACATCTAAAATAGATGTCAGAGGCAGAGACTCTGACAAGACATCTAAGAGAAGATGTCAAAGAGGCAAGGGGCTGCTTGCAGAGATTTCACTGCCCGGCTGAAGTGATACAATCTTCCTTCTGGACTGTCTCCCCAGACACCGAATACAGGTATAATGATACGGGATTTTCTATTTTTTTTTAATTTTCTATTTTTTTTTTTTAATTGCAAAGGTAAGGCAGTCTTAAAGGATCTTGATATGCAATACATTTTTGTTGCAACACCTCATGTGGAGAAGCGTGCTGCCATCAGAAGCAAGCACTCTCTCCCTTTTCTTGAGGGAAAACATGCAGCAGTTCCGTGGCTTACAGCGGGCAGATACGCTAGTGGAAATGTTTCGGTGCTTTACTATTTATGCTGTAAATAAAAAAGGTAAATTTCTTTCTCTTTACATCTTTGAACAGCGGGTCGCTTGCGCTTGGTCTGTTCTCTGCAGCCTGCTGTAGCATTGTACAATACATGCTCAAATACAGGTCCTTCTCTAATAGCCTTAAAGATTTCCTTCTTTCATTCTTCTTTCCTATATCAGAGGCATCATGCTGTTGGCACTTGAATATTGACAGCAGTTTAGATGACTCATCATTCTAATTGATCGATTGCATGTCTCTTCTATTTAAAAACAAACGCATGAGTACCACCACCCTGTTCGAGTGGGTTTGCTGCTCTTCTAGGGAACCGCACAGCTACCCGTTTCTTAATTTCTCCCGTTCTCCATCAGTCTTGACCAGTCTGCAATAATTTTGAAAAGATCTTGATCTTTACTGATGAGGAGAGTGAGACCAGGGCACGGACATGAAGGAAAAGCATTAGAAAGGCCTTTTGTGAACTTCACTGTATTGCAAGAAGCCCGTATCAGCTAGAGACTCAGGAAGGGCTTGACTGTAACAGAGAGGGAGTCATGGGACTATCAGCGATTTCTGGGTTTGCTCCTCAGAGTTAAATACTTCGTAATGACCGGCGCCTTTCTGCATATTTGACTAATACTTGTTTGGAAGATTTTGAACATTTCTTTCCTCCATTTGTTCTGGAGTCAGGTTTGTCTGTTCCCAGGATGATGCTGATGCCTTCAAAACGCCCAGGTGAAGCACCTTCTGCCCAAGGGATGCTAGTATAACCTCGCATCAGCGTCTGTGCGCAGACCAGGCTGATAGCATCAGTATCAGAAACAGTGCCAATGACACAATGACAGCAAATATACCTTTTGGAGGACGAGCAGTTAGTGATATAGAGCTAGATTTTCTACGTGGCTGTAATTTAGGGGAACCTCCCTTGCAATGCAGAGCCTTTGCGTGCCGTTCATGCACCTAAGGCAGGAACCCTCTGTTCTTGCCCTACCTCTAGAGGGGTCTTTCCGTATAATTTCAGTTTCAGCTTGTCCTATAGAGTTTCTATGGTTCACCAGAGGCCTTCCAGACAAAATGTTGATGCCTGCTGGACTCTTCCACAATGATAGCTTTGCCAGGAAGAACAACTTTCTTAGAAAAGGCAAGGAAAGCACTCCTACTCTCTGTTCTCCAATTGCTAGAGGTCTGTCAGGTGAGATAACCCCGTGATTCCTATTCAGCTTGCTCTAACAGAGCTTCCCAGATAGTATGCACGTAGTATGTACAGCACACATTTATTTTTTTTTAAATCAGAAAACTGCCTTTATTTTCAAATGCCATCTATGAGTTAAAAATACGCACCCATATAGCAGAGGTTGTGTTACCACCCCATTGGGGAGCACCTTATCACAAAGAACTTTTTTTTGTGGATTTTCAATAATTCTCCACTTGCAACACAGAAGTCAGTATTTCAGAAAATGCAAATGCTGCTGGATTACTGGTTCTGTGGCACTTAAAACGCCCTGAGCAGTGTAACTGAGAGAACCCCCCCTGGATTTTCAGTGACTATGTTTTACAGTAAATGAGTGATAAAAGATGCGCTGCTTGGATTCTTGTCTTTGCTAATAATTTCCAATATATATGAAGAGAATGAAACGTTTAAACTCAGGGATGGGGGATTAAAGGATATCCATGATGAATGAGCTGTAGAGCTGAAGAGAATTTGTTGTACATCCTGACCAATATAGCAGTGAAAGTAATCAATCCATTACCTCTCTACTGAGAGAAATGGCAGAGAGATAAGAGGATAATGAATGCCAGGCACAATACTGATAAGGAAGACACTTAAAATGACCAGCCAGAATATATTCCGTAGTTAATAGTGCTGACAAAAACAGTGACAAAGTAATAATTTATTCATGGAATAAGAGCCGTTCCTATGAAAATCAAGGTAGCATTTTAAATTAAGGCAACTATTGAAATGAGAGTAGCCTTATTAACCAGTAGCCATTAATGAAGTATTGTAGAAAAGAATACTTTTAAGGGCTCATTTTGCCATTAACATATGGGCTAAATTACAAAATCCTGTTACTTACAAACGCAGACTTTTTTTTTTCCTCCGTCAAACCCTTCTGGCTTTTTCCTTAACCCTTTTCTTTAATGCAATAAAAATTCATATGAAGCTCTGCATATTCACATGCAGCCTGAATGGATAATGCTTTTGCCCAGTGCTGACACGCTCCCTATCCCACAATCTTTTAAGAGGCTGACCTAGATTTTGAGTCCAATAATAACAGTGAGTACTGCCAAGGCTAAAATTTAAATATATTTGATGATTCAAAATGCAACACTTAATTAAGAAACCACACCTATATAAAAACTGCAGGTAATAAAAACTGTTTGTTTTTCTCTCTGTGCCTGAAGATTGTGCTGTATGAACATACTGTGCAACATGAAGTGATGGGGATATATAAGGAACAGCAGCGACTGTTGAATGAAATAAAATCTGCATTTGCTCCAAATGGCTAAGGTTACAACTAAAAACCACGCTGCTCGATCCTGATTTTCTTTTCAGATTTCATTATACCATTTCTTAAATGCCTACACTGTTTCTAAGAATGTTTGGGGTCATTACCCGCTTGGAAACTGAACCTGTGGTCAAGTATACTGGTTTTCCCGGTACACAAACAAGCTATCTAACCGCATAACCTTCTGACCCAAAAGTCTATTATTAAAACTTTAAAACTTTTCTTTTCAACAAAAAAATCTTCCAATTATTCAAAGACTCTCTTGCTCATATTTCAGTCCTGGTGCCAGACAACCATGGGTTTAGAGGGCTTATCACTTCCCACATACAATAGTTTTCTCCCTGTATGTCCATGACAGATACAGAGCTGTACTGTCAGATTTGTTGTCTCAGACAAAATTAAAATAACTTTCAGGGACTTAACGATATTTTGAGAAGTCCTGTTTTATATAAAAGCAATTTTATGTAGCCATTATATTAGGAAATTATTTATGCTAATAAACGTGCCCACCACAAACCCTAACCAGGCAATTACATCTTTCCTCCTTCTTTCTAATAAGGATGGTGAAAAAGTTTCGTAAGCTTTAAAGTATTAGTTACTTAGATCCTCGACTGGAAAGTGTCTGAGGGAGAAAACAGTCACTAAATTAGGTAAAGGTTTCTTTGGTGGGCAGCACAGAAATGCTTAGGAGACAGGGAAAATAGGTCTTTAAGGTCCAGACACAATATCTTCTGTGGCAAGTGAACTCACAGAGCAGACGGCTGCAAGACGGAGGAAACAGGCTTCAGATCCCCCAGCTGCCTGTATTAACCCACAGTCACGGAAAGCAAAAAGAGTGCTCGCTTGGTACTCTGAGCACAAAACAGACTTTTATTCAATTCCATCTGAGCTCACGCAGAGATAGTGACAGTTTTCTCAAAAGGGAACACAACTCGCCTTCTCAGCTCCCGAGCGTTAGTAACGAGCCGCTCTAATCGCCTTAGAGTGGCTCAAAATAACTGGGCAAAGGAAATACTGCTCAAAAAATTGCTGAAGTAACCCCCATTTTATGCTGAAATTATGCTGTTTTGTCATGTTCCGTTCTGGGTTTTCCAGGCGCAATTCTGCCACATTCCCGTGGGCAGACACATAATTTCAAGACACCCGATAATTGTCTTAGGCTCTCAATACCCTGATCACTGGTCCCTGTGGCTAAAGAGCCTTGAAAAACCTGCCTTGAATATTTGGTCCATGTGCACTCCCACTACTGGGGATTCAGAAAGCAGATGATACACCCTTCCCTCCTTCCCCCCAACCCCTACTTCTCTTCCTTCCTCCACTGACCTCCTTTCCCTCCTTGCCTGCCTTTTCCTATTCTTTCAAGAATCCCATATCACTTTTGGAGGTCTTGTCCTTTCGTTCAATCACTGGAGTTGGTGTTAGCGGATTTTGTGGATTCCCAGGAGGAACTCCGTCAGGTTTCGCTGCATTGTGGGGGCACTCCCCATCAGTTCTAAAGAAGCTGCAACCCAACACCATGATGACTGCTGTAAGGAGATTCTGTCAAGAGCCCACAGCGACCATCCTCCTGTTATAAAGACTTGGACTAAACCATCTCTTTGAGGATTATTTCAAGTCATGAGAAACGACATCACTTCTCTAAGTGAACGGGGTCCGGTTTACTTTGAACACAAGGTTTGGTATGATTGGAAAGAAGGATGTTTAAAACACTCAGTGCTCATCAACACCAATACAACTGACAATGGCTTCCAGCTTAGAAAGCAAGACGAGGAATATGAGGAATAAATTAAATGAATAAAATTAAAATGTCAGCAGAGAAAGTAACTAATCTCCATCAAGTCTCTTATGTAATCCAGACCCTTTTGCTGCTGTTATTATTCAAAACCCTGAGGGAACTAAGGATCTAGGTCATCTGCAGGATAAAGAGTGTACTATCCAGGAATCAATATTCACAGTAGTAAATTAAATTATAGTCCTCTCCATGAAAAGAGTTTTATTATTACAAAGAGTGTTGACAATTTAAACTCAATGGGAAAAAATAAATTTAAGCTATCGGATAACTCTTTCACTATGGCATCTACCCCTATACCATGCTGTCACTTAAACCGTCAATAATTCTTTAACTTTCAGGGAAATAAGATACTGCACTTTCCCAGTAAGCATATGGCTGCTATAATGATAGGCTTAGATAAGGCACTTCATCTGTCGGAAGGACCATTGCAATTAATACTGACAAAGTTATATTGCCATTAACACTAAAGAAACATCAGCACCACTGATAAGGCATTTGAGGAATCCTACAACACGCCATTGCCATTTGCAACGTGGTTTTTAACCACAGAGGTGCGATAACAGAATTTCTAATGCCTGAAACGTGTTAGAGAAGTTGATTTACAGGTATGCTGGTAAATCAGCCTCGCAGCTTTGAGAGCTGCCATTAGCTTGCCATTACTCTTGCTGTAGTCTCCTACTGTTTCTTCCACACATTTTTGGTGGTCGGACTGTATTTACCTATGACCAACACCCCAATTTAAGACACTGCCCAGATGCAAAAGTCAAATCTTATGATAGTTTTCAACTTAATTGAAGTTGATAGCATATGATTTGGAACTGAAGGCAATTGTACAGCGTTTATCTAAGCAGTCACATTTCTGTTTTTAAACCTCCACAGAAAAGCTTCTCATTTCATGGTACATTATGAATCTTATTCATTGCATTAACTGATGAGGAAAGCAGACTGGTTTGATTGATTGCTTAAACTGGCAGAGCTCAACTCATCTTAGCTGCACACTCTAGGGTATCCATGTGCTGCTCTGCGCTGCGCCAGCTGCTGGCACAACCCCTGCAGCCTCCCCTGATCCAAAGCAAAGGGAAGCGGCCCAAGTAGAAGACACAGAGCTTCCACTTTCCATCTCTAACAACACGCTGTTTCCTTCTCTAGCACTGACCAGGACTTTTTTGACTCAATTTCTCTTTGTAATCTGGTGAGAAAAAAAGAAACGCGTAGATCAAGGAGAAATGTTGCTAAAGAAATGCAGCACTATTCATGCAGGAGAATCAGCTGATTCCTTTTCTCAGATGTATATAATCCCCCACAAAAGACTCTATAAAGCCACATAACAATGCTACTTTGGGAAACTTCAGAAACCTGAAATTCAGAAAACTGTGCAAATAAAGTGTTAAGATCAGGATTAAGGAATGAGAGAAAGAATTGCTTCATTTTTAGCTCAAGAGTCATGCAAGGTTCAAATACATCCAAACGCCAAAGTCACAGTTTGCTAGTTTATTACAGAACACCCGAGGCTCAGCTTGCACAGAAAATTAGGAAGGTTTTCCCTAATTGTTTCCCAAGTGTACAGATGACAAAACATAACTACAATTAATATATTCTTCTGCTCAACTTGGGAGGTGGAAGGCATTACTCTGAACCAGTGCTTCTCTTGCCAAATGAACCAGCAGATGCAGCAGGCCCAAGAGATGCTGAACCTTCTGATCCCAAAGACAGCCAAGTTGTCATGATGCTTCAGCAGCATCAGCTGCCTTTGAGGATCATGAAAGCACCAGGCACTGCATACCGACACGTGAAACGGGTTTTCACGTGCCACTCCAGCTGAAAGCGTCTGGGAAACAAACACGCGCCTGTCCTTCCAAGTGTGCGTGACATCTATGTGAGGGGAAAGGACCTCCTGAGATTATCACCTCGCTCTTGTTTCTGTAGTGCTCCTCCGCCATTCACAGCCAGAGGAGTGCCGAAATCGCAGGACCCACCACGCCTGTCAGAACAAAGAGCTTCTGTCAAGTGCCTCTACTGATCATAATTAAAGTGGCACAAAAAACTATTTAGAAAAATGGAGAAAGGAGGGAGCAGATGGATGGAAGTAGGAGCTGGTAGTTCACTTCTGGCAGCTTCTCCTCAGCAGTCAGATTGCAGCAATAACAATGGGCTTTCTTTCCCGATGCCATCCCAGCCAGATGATTAAACACCCCTTTTTGTCACTGCAGCCTCCTGGTGACTGAGATCTGCTCTGGTTATAGATGAACTTAATATTCCTTAATCATAGTGAAAAAAAATCACCAAAGCTGCTGCATTCTGTAGCACTCTGCATTCACCTTTTTGCTGAGGGCAATGCAAAAAAATAGTAAAAATAAAAAGCTATTGCACATTAACCTACGTGGCCCAGGAAACACATGTTTAAAAGACCATTACAAAGGACCGTTATTATGTTTGAGCGTGCAGCACAATGTATTGCCAGAAGACAACTGATGGACAAAGCTGAAGAGCTGCCAGATCTGACCAGAATCCAAATCCTACCTCTGTTTCATCCTTTCTTTATCAAGCCCAAATCACAACCGCTCCAGCTCCTCTCCCTCCCCGTCTCTACACACACTGAGTTAACAAAAAATTTCTTGTAGCTGTTAATGAAAGCTTATAGCCTGCAATATACCGTTGAGCCGCCCCGATTCTATCTAATACACATTTTATTATTTCAGGATTAATAACAAGAACAACCGACAACACTACAATATACTTACATGGCACCTTAATTTGAAGACTGCAAAGGATATTACAAAAGACTGAATAAGTATTAATATGTCTTTGTCCCTGGCTAGCAGAAAACACTGATACACACACAAACAAAATTCATTTGGGATCTGAACAAAGAATCCTCAGCTCTCGGCGAGGAGGGTGTCCATAAGCCTACTTCCATGCATAACTTTAATTAGATATTAAAATACACGGCTGCCCCATGACCGAGGTCAGTACGCCATGCGGAAGCTTAGCGAGCTTAGAGTCAGTCTCGGATGGTGACAGTGGATTGTGTCCCACTGCAACCCGCACAGAGCAAAACCGTGTTGTACCGTACCATCAGCTACTGTCAGGCTCCCGTTCATTGCAGTATCTCTGGTTTACACGCTTTTTTGTACATTTTATGGATTACACAGTTGAAGCCAATGATATATTATGGCTTTACAGTTAAGAGTTAACCACATGGCATTCATTTATTCTGTGCTTTAGATTTTATCAGAAAGGTCTGATTACTTATCAGTGCTGATGCCATATGAATTACATCAAGATGAAGAATTTACATGAAAATAAGTCATCAGCACTTCGTGCTGAGTTCCATATGACTTCAGAGAAAATTATAACCTTTCTATATAATTTAAAATTCCTCCTTTAAAATATCTTTACAGTATTCTATAGGAGGGATGAAAACCTTCCCGCTTTCTCCTCCCACTGCCTCACCGCAAAAATCCAGAAAAGGATGCTATTATCCATTAAAATTAGGTATCCAGATTAGTTTACAAAAGCATATACACTTTTAAAATAATCTCATAATTCTTATAATCCAATCAGACTACAATTATTTATAATTTTATAGGTCTTACCTGTACGATCTTATGCATAATTTTAAATGCACAAATACTTGCAAACTAAAATGACCATTTTGAGTATACAGATTGCAATATATTAGTATACGTTTAGATCATAATATGGCTGAACTGCAGCTTCGTTCGCTGTGTGAAAAAGAGAAATGTAACTTATGTTCAGAATTTGAGTGCAATGTTGAAATGATCCAATACCGAATTGTACGCATGCATACAAATATACAGCGTCATTATTTTCACATTGAATTTCTTCAGCTCTAACAGCATCTATATGAGGTTTAAACCCAGGTAATTTCTGAATATTTGGAAACAGTCTGTCAGTATGATGAGACTCGAACATGTGTTTAATTGTGTGCTTTGCAGCCCACTTTAAGCGAGCGTTTAAAGTTATTGTTAATTGTGGCTACTCTTTGCTAAAGCTTCCCATCGGCAGATCTCTCTCCAATTTCCAAAGGAAGGCAGTACCATAAAGCACAGACTCCAGGCCCATTGGCTGCTCTACAGGACACATTAAATATGTGCATAAATCACTGCAGGATTAAGGTCCAAGTCAGTTTGGAGTCACTGACTGAAAGCTTTCTTTCCTGCAATAAACTAACACTCAGCTCGTCGAAAATGAACCCCAAACCAGACAAACCACATTTGGAAAAAAATTCAGCTGGTGTAAACCAGTTGTACCACAGTATGATAACTCTAAAACGGCCATAGAGAACATGGCCAATTTTAAAATCCACCACTGTAAAGAAAGCAAGTACCCGCTCTTCCAGTCCAAAGCCCTGAAGGGATGTATTTTTTTCCTGAAACAATTATAAATAACTAAAAAAAAAAAGGATTTGGTACGAAAATGCTGCCCACACAGCCATCTCCACAGCACTGCTAATGTGTTGCTGTAACGCTTTCTGTGAGTGATTATATATTTCAGCTTTCGCATACCCGCTAAGTTCAGTCATTTACTTTGATTAATTTAAAAGTAGTTACAAATAAACATCTGAAAAATATACGTAAAACGTGACTTTATTTTATTTTTCAATTTTGTGCTTTACGTTTGCCTTTATTCATGTCTCCTTGCTCTTCCCCCAGAGAGACACATCTCCCTCTCCTCAATTTTCAAAGCCGAGCCTTGTCACTCTATTACTCTTAGTCTGAACCTGGGAGATAATAGGGCACATTTGACAAAACCTGTGCAGGAAACGAATGCTTATTTATTTATTAGTGAGTCTCACTGGGCACTATTAAACTTGTAATAAAAAAGTTATTGAAAGGAAGAGAACAAACCTACTGAATTAGAAACCCAGACGCTGGTTACGTCTTCAGTTTTTTCACTAATTCCCAGCAGGCTGTTAATGGACAGCATTGCTCCCAGCTACAGGGAATTAAGGAGTTAATACTTAAGGCTGACAGGGAGAACAAATTATGATCCCACTGCACAACATTACTTGCTCAGTATTGCTGCCAAGGGGCGGCAAAGGTTGGGGACCAGTGCACTAATCTTACTGCATAATTATAATATTACCTTTCAACCCATTTCAGGGAAATCCTGAAGCTCCGCACAAAGTGTAGGTGACTACAGCAATGCGGAGATAAGCAACAGTGACTTTGGGAGTCTCATTTCCCTAGCCTAGAAGTGATTACACAGGATAATTGGAGATGGTTAGTGGAGGTGTATGTATCTCTGGTAAATTCTTCATATGGTACTTTGTATCCTGCATTTGCAGTCTATGGGATAAGTACGTGAAATACTGAGACTGGGTATCTTGGGAGCTTATATAAATAAAAATAAACAAAATATAGTTTGGAGAGCAAGTTTGAGAATAGTTTTCATATTCACTATAAATTACTTTTCAAATGTTCATGCATTTTATGATTAATGCTATTAGTTGTTAATTAGCTAAATAAATATGATTAACTGTGAATTTCTCAACCTTCCTATCTGTTGCTTAGATAAACAGTTACATAGTGAATGCTTTATTACATACATAAAAATGTCTTATGTTATAAAGCATAAGTACATATTGATGTTACATTTCCTTGCTGTGATATATGCACTGAGTCCCAGGCCACTTTGAAAAGAAACTACAGATCTTAATAATTTATGTTACAAGTTTTAGCCAGGATTATCAACGGTAGCTTTTGAGCTTTTTCTTTTAGTAACATAATATATCACAGCAAAAATGCACAGACAAGCGATGTGTCAGTTTGATTTTTTCCACCTGATTCAGCAACCCAAAATTCAGACACAGCAGTTTAAGCGGAGTTGCACACTGAAGAATTTTAGTCTAAGCATTTAATCTGTTCTTTCCATAAATTTCTGCTGCTTGTGCTATTATAATGATGTTACCAGAGGAAGTTTATTTATATCACAGATTTTCAGCATCAGCACATTCAGAATACAACAGCAATCATTCATTCAATAGCTAACAGCAATGTAATAATATCATCACTAACACTCTAAATATCAGAAGAACATTTAGAGAAAAGACAATGGAAAATAAAGTCACTTTGAATGATCCGTAACACAGAATTCACTAAACCCAAAATGTATCTTTTAAATACACGTACACACAAGCCAGCATGGAAATAAATAGCAATTATGCACAGCTATTTTGCAGCAACAGGTTGCATATAATTAAACAATAATAAATAAGGGGATCTTTATGAGCCCATTAATAGGAACATACACTCTAGAGAGCGGCATTTTAAGATCTTAAGCCTTGTGCATCCCAAAACACCTAAAGAGGTTTTGTTCATGAGCAAACTATAGCCAGCATGACTGTAAAGCAGCAGGGGCAAACCTGACTCGGCTCTGTCTAGACTATGCACAACAGGATCACCGTATGCAAACATGAAATGCCAAGACCGATGGTGACAGATATGAACCAGCCCCTTTTTTTTTTGAGACTATGCACCATAACTTCTTTTTTAACAGGCTCAGATCCACAATGAAAGCTGTTCTCCCTGCTGTTCCTAATGTATATTGTAAAGAGCTACCGAGAACAGCACTTTAAGGAGTCACTTGTCATTCTCTCTTCCCTCCCCTGCCTGCTTCCCCAGCATTTAGATAATAATGGATCTGGTTAAAATCATAGAGTCCAAGAACATACTGCAGAAGGTTAAAAAGACTAGCCCTGTAAAAGCACAGATAAAGACTTCTATTGAAAATGATGTTAACAAAGCGATACTCTCAAAAGGTGAAGAAGTGGTCAATCCTGAGTGTACCCATGTTTTAAAAGAAAAAGTAAATTATTTCCCATTTTTGCAGCATATGTAGGGGTGTGTGTGCGTGTGTGTGGAGAAGCAGAGCTTCAGAAAATGAATGGCTGAGCATTGGGAAAGGGAAAGGCAATGCAAGTCGGAATGAAGTTTGTTCAAGCAACAGGAAACATGAACACCAAACTTGTAATAGATTGCTACAGGGCCTTGGTCAGAATGGAAGTGTAGATGAGGACCACTGCATACGGCCACAAGGCTGCCTGGCTCAAGGGGAGAAATCGCGATGACGTTAGTCTTCCAAGAGAATAGGCAGCTTAAAGGTATTGACGTGTGCGTTAGCCGTGGGCATGGAGGTGTCCCAGCGGTGACGCAGCTTGTGTCTAAGTACAGATCTCCTAGAGCTACCTGTGAGCCACTGCTAAACATGAAGGAGGAATTTTCCAGATGGACTGGAAGCAGAACTATGTGGAGCTCTTAGCAGTGCTTACAGGCATACTTCCCCAGTGTAAGGAGCAGCACGGGAAAAGAAAGTGCTGGGCTGAAAAGGAAAGAGACAGTCTCCTAAGCAGACATGATGTCTCAAGTATGATGTTTGAGCACAGCAGCTTCTTCAGTAGTTAACAGTAGTGACTAAAAATCGGTAGACAGGAAAGGCCTAGACTTTTAAGGACCTTTAATGTGAATTCACGTAACATCTGATGAAGCAGAATAAATGAGGGCAATAGATAGATTCATAAAGTTGGGCAACCTGAAGACAGCCTACAATCTTTCATAGAATCACAGAATCACAGAATGGTTAGAGTTGAAAGATACCTTAAAGATCATCTAGTTCAAAACTCCCTGCCATGGGCAGGGACATCTTCCAGTAGACCAGGTTGCTCAAAGCCCCATCCAACCTGGCCTTGAACACTTCCAGGGGTGGGACATCTGCACCTTCCCTGGGCAACTTGTTCCAGTGTCTCACCAGTAGCTACTTTGAAAGCTCTGAAAGGAACCGGCCTGGTCATGTCAAAGCCAAAGAAAATGAAGCTCTAGTGGCTGAGATATGACATGAAGAAAGATGGGAAAAGAGCTTAGGCTTTGAGAATGACCTGGAAACCCTGTATCATAGAAAGGCAGAAAAAGCTGCAAGAAATGCATTCACCCTGGCTGTGAGGAACGAGACATTTATGTGGCTGTCTCAACAGAAAGTGGAGATGTAGCCAACAGAGCCAATGGAGTCACATGCAAAGTTCCCATTTTGAGGATCAGGCTAATTGCCCCAGACTCCATTAATGCTCCTGTCCAGATCTCCACTGACTGGAAAAAGAGCCCGTGACAACCACCTCAAATGTCAACATCTAGCCTGTAGATTGCCTGAAGTAATGTGAGGTGAATCTTACCCCAGGAAACAGGTCTGGAGCCCAGGGGAGATCCAAAAATCATTAGACTAGATACGTCTCTCAACATAGTTTTTCAATCTTCTTGCAAAGTGTTAATTCTCTTCTTAGGAATCTGGGGAGCAAGCGGATAGTTATACATGGTTTCGTTATTGTAGAGGGAAAAGATGATAATATATAATGTTAGAACCTGTGTTCAATACATTACATGTTGTGTCTACTTAAACAATATGAATAAATCAGCCTGGCCTAGCCTAGATATTTAAAACTTTATTTATAGAACAAAATAAATAAATACAATTGTGGACAGAGAAAGCAAACTGCCTGGAAGGTACAGGCACAGTCACATTGAAAAATGCCACCTCATAAAGGCAGTAATCTCTCTCAGACAGATCTTCATTATAGCTAATCACTATTTTGCCAAAGGCACTTACGGCAACATATTTCTAGGGGAAGGAACAGGAAGGCAGCGGGGAAAAGGAAGGAATTTCTCAAGCTCCTGCCCTCTCACCCCAAAATTGCAGCCCAATGCGAAAGTCAAATATTTCACTTCAGCTGGAAAATTCTAAGAAAGAGTTCAAATGGAATATTGTAGCAGGTGAAATTGAAAACGGGGCAGATAAGTGGTTGCAAGGCATATACTCCCCTCTGGCACTTTTTAATCAGGAATACAGGACTCTTAGGTGGAGGCAATATCACATACTTACACTGGATTATATGGTCCAAGTAATAACCTTGCATTGGTAATAAATTAATTTTTTTCCTATAAAAGTTGGTTTCATTTTAACACAGATATCTCCGCTGAGGGGTACGGTTGGATATTTCCACATCAGCACACATGCTTAATGCAAAATGAACAACTGTGCTCTCCCCCTCCCTCCCGATGAAGCAAAGATAGTCCAAGACAAAGCCTGGTTAATAAACCAGTTGTAAACAATCACAGAAGACAGGCAATGCACTGAGCTGTGAATTGCCTTCATACAAACTAGGGGATTGCAAGGTAGATACGGTGTGAAAGCCATCTTAGAACCAAGATAAAAGAGACAATAAAAAGAAAAAGATAGAGGACGTCAGACAGACAGAAAGCAGCAGGAATATAATTTCCTTTAAAAATAATTGCATTCAATTTATGCTCTTACCTTACACTCCCAGTACTAAGTAATCTAATCAGATGCATATGGTTTTATTCTCCAAGGTACACACGAAACAGGCAATAAAACCCCTATAAAACATGACCTGTGGTGACTCACTGCAGATTTAAGAGGAGATATCTATTTTTTTCTCTTCTTGCTCCACTTAGCAAAGGTCTTCTGCAACCTTGTGGTCTCCTTCCACACCCTACCTCTCATGTACATTTCTCCCCTTGGCTTTAAATGTACTTTTTGTTTACATGCACCTGTCATTTTTTTGGTTTAATGGCACTGAAGGTGAATCTTCCTCTTTTCTTTAGGCAAGAATGTCTAGCTGGAGGACCTCCACTCACTGCTGTGAAGTAGCCATCCTTTCTGAATATTAATTTTGCACAGCTGCCTATCACCAGCTATTGACACTGAAAATTCCCTTTGATTCTCCCCTAATCCAGCCTTAATATGGGAGAACACACAGACATTCATAAGGGACTTGCAGCATCTGCAAAACTTCATTCCACTTTGCTTTGACAGTCTAAGCAGGACAGTTTCTTCAGTAGCAACAATAAAATCCCAAGTTAAGGTTTTCCAGCAAGAAAGCTGGACAGATATTTTGTGCATTTGATTTAGAAACAGAGCTTGAAAGTAGCCAGGGCCAGACAGATACTCTGTGGAATAAAGGCAACAATATTGTGGATTGCGTCATCTATGTATCTAGGTTGTGTATTATATATCACTAGCAGATTTTAAGCCTTAAAAAAAGTTTAAACTATAAAAGACTATTTCACAGAAAGTATGCAGATCAGGCTGTATTTCACAAAATGATTTACGGTTGTTCTCTGACTGCCATGCAATTGTTCCACAAGCTTTGTACCAGATCCATTTTAACAGCTAGGACCTGAAATCAGCCCAAGTACAACCCCATCACGCAGAGACATGACATTTTGATCTCATCTCCAGCTGATATAACCCAGAAGGCAACCGTTGAGGCAACCTCCAGTGCGCCAGTTTTCTACCTTCGAAATCTTCACCAGAAATGTCTCCCCTAATTTCAGCTGTTACTCCCACACATACAAGAAAGGTCTCCTTTAGACATGCAGAACACAAATCACGTAGGGCATCACAGCTCACTGTGAATGTCTTAACTCACCCCTACAACCAAATGGAAAGCCGGGGCATTTTTCAGGGAACTCATAAAATTTGATTCTTCCAACTGCATGTGCAGAGAGCTGCAGCCCCCTCCTTGTGTTGCTTTGCAGTTCTCTTTACGAGTAGCCCCATGTGTTTGTTTTATTTATTAGTTCGGGTTATTTATTAACTTATACAAGCCTCCAGACACCCTAGCATTATTAATTATATACACATATCTCACGTTACATTAATTATACAATATATATAATTAAAGTAAATCTTGGCAGCCTCAGAATTGTCAGTCCTACAGGATCTCAGCCAGTCACCTAGGAGCCTGTTTCATCTTCAAGGAACGATAGCCTTAGCCTTTCCATCAAATCTTTCTTGAACACATACTGAGAATATCACCAAGAAGTTCAGATAAAAGAGCAGAAGAGTGATTTCCAGACCCCTCGCAGACGGTCCTGCCGGCCTGTTTTATGACAAGGGGACTTAACTAGATGCACATCCAGCACACGGCATAGCGCGCACCAGGGGGCAGATCATTAGTGAAGCGAAAAAGTGAAACGGCACCACAGTCACAACCATTAATGGTAACCAGTACAATTAGGATGCCTAGACGTACACCTAAGCACTGTTAGGTCCCTGGATTGCCAGTGGAAAGGCCCACCGGCTGGAGTGGCCGCTGCTTCCCCACAACCATATGCTGCCCCACATCTCTGAATTTCCTGCCTTCTTGTCTCACTGCTCTGGAAGACCCCTTGGGATCTGCAGTTAAACCAAGCCTGACGCTGTTCTCCTTTGCTGTTGGCTGTGCAACTTTCCCATTCGCATCTCCCATGAGGGATGTCCTGAGCTACACCTTCCTTACAACAGCTGTTTTCTACAAAACAGGTATTTACTGTCCAACAGCTCCAAAGAGGGCACCAAAATTTAGGCCCTCTCCCACCCTCACAGATGATTTAGTGGGCCACGATGGACCTTCTTGCCTGATCTAGCTCCACGACTGCCATGCAGAACAGTCTAACTCCAACAGTGTCCACACCAAGGCTATTGAGGCTGGCTGCTCCCTTGAGAGGTGGGAGATGTGAGTCTGAGTCCCTAACACAGAGGAAGGAACCGAGTCTGGGTTTCATATTTGTCAGACAAGATCTCTACCCAACAGGCTGTTCTTCCTTGCCACCCCCTCTCTACTTGGTCATACATGAATTAAAGGTCTAAATGATGGAGTTCAAGGGTGTGAATCCAAGTTTCCAAAAGGAGCCCAGGTCTTCAAGAGAGGTGGGATTTTAGATGTACCAATTATGTTGCTCTCTCCTATTACCTGTGCTGCCCCACTGCGCCAGCTGCCCCTCGCGATCTCTGTTCTTAAAGCCCAGCTCGGAACTGCTAACTCCAGCCCAGAGCCTGACTCGGGTGTACTGGCGTGCTAATGCCTCGGTCCCTCTGGGGACAGGGGGACAGCCAATGGTCAGGGTAAAAGAAAATAAAAGCAAGCAGAGTGGATTGCAGTGCCAGAGCTGGAGGGCAGCAAAGAGACAGACTGAGGCTGGTAGGAAGCCGTAGCAGCTCAAAGAGATTGCAGAAGTGTCATGGTGAAAGGCGGGGGAAGGCTCTAGGGATCCAGGGAACAAAGAAATGGGCAGAGGGGTCTGCTTCAGTATCTAGACCATGCAGAGGTACTATAATCTCTTTTTGGCTGCTGTATACTTAGTGGTTTTCTCAAGTTGCGTATTTTCATTCCAGGCTGCCTGATAACGACCGTTTCAGATGTGAAGATTTTTGTTTTCTTTGAGTAAAAATGCAATTTTTAGAAAGCAACCTCATCCACATGCCCTTCTAAGGATCTTAATCCCTTTTCTGTAATGAGAAAATGTGAGGGAAATATAGTGCAATACTAATATTATTTTAAATTTAGTAAGTGAATTTTGTTTTTAATATGCAGGATTTCCAAGCTCTTTCTTCTACGCCGTTTTAGCCATACACATGATTAAATCCATTGCACTCTCAACAACAGCAACAGCAAAAGTTAAAGGAACCAGAGAAAAGGGTTTGCAGAATTAAAGTATGGACACAACTCTGTAGATTTGTGAGTCTGGATATCACGATACTCAACTGCTGGAAAACACAGAACGGCAAATGTCTCTTACCTACCTCCATTCCGGGGGGTAACAGAGAATTGATCACTGAATACCTAACAGAGAGCCCTCCACAAAGCAGACCATGGTAATGGGTCTGGAATGCCTGAGCAGTTCATAATTCAGTTCTTACGTTAAACAAAAGGAGACAGCCGAGAGATAATGCAAGGGAAACCCCTCAGGGAGAGCAGACATGCCATGGACATGACTGGCCACTTTGTACTCCTGTTGCCCTTCAGTAAGAGAAGGCTGAATACACAGTTTTAAATTTCTGAGTAAATATTGGTACTTGTAGAGGTTAAACAAGATGCTGCACTAGAACCTGCCAAGCCTTTATTTATACCTAGCCAGGGGACAGGAGAGGCAGTTACAGGATGAGCATATACTGAAAACCTCTTTTAATCCAATCACAGAGAAACCACCACAGGAACGGAAAGTAATTTAGCAGGCAGGCTTGTCTGACTTGTCCTCATTCTCTACATTGAAGATATTTTATTTATTGTGTTTTTAGGATAAGAATATAAGCACATGGTAACAACATAATACATTAGCATCACAGGCCAGCAGAAACTGTGGTATCAAACCTCAGAGAAAACAATTTCAGAGTGAGGATAACAAGAACTCATTCCACATTCAAGACCACTCAAACTAATGCAACCTCCAGAAAAATGCAGTATGATCCTGATGGGTAATTTGCAAAGGCAGCTTGAATCATTCGGTCAGTAAAATCATGAAGTGTCACCTATTTGAAGTCCCTAATCCTCCATAAACATGCATCCCCTGCAGAACTCCCACATGGCAAGTTGAACGCGTGTAGAGCTAATCCAGGTTTGATGCAGGACTGTGATGGTGCATGACTCTGTCCTAGATGGGGGGAAAAAAAGGAGCACGTGTGGGAATAATGGGAAGAGAAATGGAAACCCTGTTGGTTAATCAACACTAGGGACTGAGAACTAAATGAGAATGTGTGTTAGCATGTGTTACTGTCACATCAGAAGAGAGGAGCAGATTACTGAGACCAAGTGCTGTGATTCAAAGCCACATGACAGATATGTTCTGTGAACCTTAGCAAGTCACCACAACTTTGTGTCTTGGCCTCCTTGTCTAAGGTGTGGGGGAATGAGTGGGAAGGGACCTGTTCCAGCCACTGAGCACGTTGGGGCCGTGCACAGTGTCAGCTCTGTCAAACCGTTTGCCACCTAAGAATCTGACGGCCCACACAACAGTAAGATATTTCCTCTGCAGATATTTAACTTTAAGTAGCCGCATTGCTCTAAGCAGCTTCCTCAGCTGAGATTTCTGTGAACCCTTGCAATTAATTGTATTTTGTGCGTATCAGTCAAAAAGCCAAATGCCTCACTCAGTTATATCAGCATAATGTAGGGGGGAGCAACATTTGGCCACTGGACATTCATCCAAGAAGAACAAGTAAGTCTGTGAGCACACAAGGATGGCTTCCTTGGGAGGGAGACTCATGGTTGGATTCTCTGGTTTTCAGGAAGACTGAGCTCGATAGAAAAAGTGAGGCCTTCCTAATGCTCCTGAGATGTTCCACATTTCTTCAGTGGAGGCAACGTAGAAGCCTCTCTTCTCTACTCATCAGGTATTTGATGAAACTGGGAGAAAAATTACAGTCTTTTAGAACAGGAACCCCTTGCAAAATTTGGTTTATATGGGCTAATTAAAAAATAGTGGAACAATGGCAAGACCCACTGATATCAAACTACTGTGATCACATAAGCTTCAGACCCTTACACAAGTCTTGGAAATCTCTTTCCGTTCTCAATACAAACTGAACTGATTTTGGATGAGAGCGAACATGCTGAAGTGACAATAACATAGAAAACCTTTGTAAAAAAATCAACCAAATCCTCCCTACTCCCCGAGAAACTCTATTTACCTTTCCAGCTACCTTGCCTAAAAAGTAAACAAAGAGAAAATCCTGTTATTCTCATCCTTCTGCCATATGGATTTCTTTCTACTTTGAAATTATGAAATATTAATAGAAGGAGATTTCAAATGAAAACAATGAGCTACATAAGCTTAGGAGAGGCCCTACAGGTGCCTCCTGCAGAATTTCTTCCACTTTTTTCTAAAAATCAGATCTAACTACTGTACAAGACACCATGGCAAGGCAGGCAGCTCAGAGCACTGTTTCAATTTAGCTATTTTTACCCTCCTTTACATTTTTATGTGTAACACAGGCTGATGAAAAAGAATGTTTGTTTAAAGGGATGGGAGAAAAACCCTACAGTATCCTCTGCTGATCTCAGTTCCACAGGGGTGGGAGTTAATCCGGTCACATCATAGTGTGAAAACTGGGTCCAAAGAATCAGTGGATAATTTTGCATATGCAAGCGACCCTAAGGTCTTTAGTCATCTGTCACATGCTTTACTATCAAGTTTACATACGTAATTGCTCTAAATCATGCATACCTTTTTGTGCACATCTGTCTCTGAGACTGATACCCATACGTGCCTTGCTTCCTTCAGCTAAACAAAACCAAAATGTTTGTGTTTGGAGTTTTTCTCTCAAGCTCTCATAGTTGTAAATGATATCACCTGCACAATTAGGTAGGACTTTAATAGTTCTAAGCCTTACAACATAATTTATGCATTAAAACACACCCTTTGTTTCAATAACCATAAATAATTTGGCATTCACTCCAGTGTCATATGATGAGTTCCTACCACTTCTTTGTGATATGCTTATATCCCACTGGCATTCCTGAGCCTCTGATACTCTGACAGACTGGGGACCTCCAGAAACCTGCCCCCATTATTCTATTTCTGGTCACTTTTATTGCAACCTTTGATGAAGAACGACATGGAAACTGTAATGTGAGAGGTATCTCTTCCAAATCTCTTTATAGGAGGTGGCATGATGGGTTCTACCAAAGTAAGAATGATGGTATGGAAGGAGGGGGAGCAGGATGAGGAGGGAAAGGAGGAGAAGGAATGCACTGTCAGATTAACCCTCCAGATAACCCTCCAGATTAAGTCAGGAAATATCCTGGCACTCCCTCTGCTACTGTGCTTCAGCAACCTTTATCAGTTTTTCTTATCCCAGGCCCTACAACACACGCCCAGGACATTTGAGAAATCTGCCTATCGAAGCTTTTCATCCACACTAATGAGGCAAACTAAGGCGGCAGCAGCAGAAGAGTCTCTCCATGACAGTATATTTTGATTTCTAAGAATCTAATGGGCTAAACCGGATGGCAGATGTATCACATTTCACCATTTACCTGTACTTTCCAGTCACTGCATTACTATAATAAATGCTAATACCACTGCTGATACACAGCCATTTTCTCTTAAATCCTTAGCGTGTTGGCCCATGAGAGTAAACCTCTCTGTGTTTTAAATGCTTTTAGGTTTGCCGCCTTGTACTGGAGCACCCTCAGATGGCCCAGCCTTCTCAAAAGTTCTTTGTAATTTTCCCAGTTGGAAATGGCTGTTTATTTTAGACTAATGGCTGTCTTGAAAGCTTAGTGGATGGGGAAAGAAAGCTGTCTGGGCATATGCACAGATTACAATTAGCTATTCATGGAGTACATTTTGATTGAAGAACATTTTATATTTTATATTCATTAAAGAAGCTTTGCTTATGTTTTTCCCATGTACCCATAGACAAATCTGTAAAAAAAACCCAACAAAACCCAGCTATTTTCTAATAATATGTTACTGCTACAGAAGTAAAATCATAGAATAGAATCATAGAATAGTTTGGGTTGGAAGGGACCTTTAAAGGTCATCTAGTTCAACCCCCCTGCAATGAGCAGGGACATCTTCAACAGGATCAGGTTGCTCAGAGCCCCATCCACCCTGAGCTTGAATGTTTCCAGTGATGTGGCATCTACCACCTCTCTGGGCAACCTGTGCCAGGGTTTCACCACCCTCAGTGTAAAAAAATTCTTCCTTATATCTAGTCTAAATCTCCCCTCTTTTAGTTTAAAACTATTACCCCTTGTCCTATCACAACAGGCCCTGCTAAAAAGTTTGTCCCCATGTACCAATGAATTTGCTTCTAAAAGAGTAGTCTCGATCCATAGACATAGAATGTTCTTAACAAGGAAAAATTGTTCTTATGAAACCTTTAATCTGTCTGATATGAAGCAGAAGACTATCACACTGACACTAAAGAAAATTGAAGATGTTCTTCAGGGAAATTTTTAGAATTAAGATAAAGCAATGGTAAGAATTATTTTTTGGTTTAAGTGAAAAGTCAAGTTAACCATAGGAAGGGAAATAGCAGGGGCTGTCAGAAACTGCTAATATTCTGAAGTTTAGGGATAATCCTCTAATGACCCTTATAAGTATAAAGGTAATAAAAAAAGAAACTTTATACAAAACAAAAATGAGAGTTAACCCAGAGATTCAAAGGAATAGTCACTAAAGGGGTTCTGAATCTATACTGAGAAATTCCAAGAGATGCCGGATCTTCCTTTCAGATGTAGAAAGATCTAAAGGTCTTTAAGGCTGTATGATAAAACCTCTTTGTGAAGATGAAAGAAATGTTCTTTATATTACATTTTGGTTTGTACATGCATCATCATGGGCCATGCTGTGAATCTGAGAGCCCTCTGAAACCCCACCACACTTTCAAATGACTGCTTCAAGTTTTAATGAACTGGGTGGACTTTCAAAATTTGTTTATTATCCATTTGCCTCAAATAACTTGGGACTAACAAATCACAACCCAAGCTTGCAGACTTTTTATCTATCACCAGCACTAGCCCAGGGGAAGCAAGAGAATGTCTTTGAACAAGGATTGATAAGATGTCTATTGACTGAGGATAAAGCTGAGCCATGCTGAGAAAGCAAAGCAGTTCATGGTGATTTCGTATAGCTAATGTCTGATTGGTGAAAAGGCGCTTCTGAAACATTCTAAAATTAAATCTGTCTCATGTGGCATAGATGGATGCAAAGTACCATTAAACACAAGATGCAGGCAAAGCAACGTACCCCCATAATGGTTTCTATAAAAGAAAGCACAGAGTAAACACACGAATGCTTTGCCTTAGGTCAAAATTATTCTGCCTTCAAGCCCTGGATTTTGATGATAAGTAATGTAACAAGATTGGACTGGGATCACCAAGTTGTTTTCACTCAACATTTTTGCTCCTTGTACTCATGTACTCTACTGCTACAAAGCTCTGGCAACTTGAGTATTTACTTTATTGACTATACAAGTTTCCAAACACAGAGTGTTGCCATCTACATACTTAAATTTTATTTTCACTGGTGCTGGCAAACAGAAAGAGGCCAAGCGTTATTTTTGCTTTTAGGATACGATTGGCAGTAGAAGACAAAAGATAAATTGAAGAAACGTGGCATTCGGGAGATGCTCTGTAGCTAGAACACATATGACTTCCTGACTTCAGGCTGTCAGTAACCCATTAACTAAGAGAAAACTGAGTCTGACACAGACATGAGACAGACTTAACTTCAGGGACTGTCACATTTAAAACTGTAACTTATTTAATTTCTGAGAACAAAGAAAGCCCGAAGGAACAAAGCCCTGAGAATGGTCACCAATGTACTCATGCTGAAAATAGGTGTTGAGGACTAACAGAGGCATTTTAACATCTTTTCAAAGATAAAATAATGCATCGAAGAGTTTTAGAAAAGTCTAATGAAGTATGCTGGAAAAACCAAATGAGATGTTAAGATGCATGCATATTTTCTTGTAGAAAAATTACCCAAATCTATTTTCTCTAATGACTTTGTCCCGCTCCCTCAGGGTTGGTGCTGCAGTGCTGTCAGCAACCCTAACACAGGGGAAGGAGGGGAAGACTAAGCACGTCTGTGCCTGCTTTTTTCCTGATGTGGGCACTGAAGAACGTGCTGCACTGCACAAGGCTACTTGGAACTCTGGTTCCCTCAACCCCAGGGGCAAATCTTGCTGTGTACTTGACACCGACTCCCATGTCCAGCTTGGGTTTCACTAAAGGGATGGTGAGAAGGAGAGTGAAAAACAGCCTCAGCCATTTGCCAGTTTTAAAAATAAATAAATAAAAAAAACAAGCCACAAATGAGACGGGTAGGAGTCAGCAAGCCAAGTCAGTCCCCATTCTGGCCTTTTATTGCTAGGTTTATTGCCTTGGTATTTCATGAAATGCTTTTGAAAGTGGTGTACTTTAAAGTATAGCAAAATAAAAATGCTAATCAATAGTCTCTCTATAGGAGAAACTACCTTGTGCCAATTAAAGTGCCTTAGAGAAAAAGAGACTTCTGAAAACCAATTTTATATCTTATAGCAGGTTTCGAGGTGGGAGAGGGGCCGAAATCCAATTTCCCCTAAGGGAAGATTAGCCAAACACGATTTAACAGCAAGGTCTGCATGTAAAAGGATGCGGCTAATATGCCTGTCTAGCTGCCATGTTGTAAGCCAAGCTAACGGCATTATAGAATCCATTAGGGCGTCACACACAAATGTTACAGTTTGATCAATTCCCACTGCTGGCTGTGTTTTTTTTAGTTTTGAAAGCAGAAAAAAAAATCCTTACATGAAATAACATGCCATTGCAATGTTTGACTGCCTGCTTCTGTTGCACTTAAAACTACTGAGAAGGAATGTTTGGAGAATTCTGGCTACTAAAATGAACTACAAAATCCACTACTTCATACCGTATGAAAACAGAATATATTTTGCAAGCACAGTGGCAGTTTACTAGATGCCTCATAAAAACAAAGCCATGAGACAGCATCTGTGATATACAGCCCATAACCAATCGGGATAAGGCTGCAACAAGTGAGGGTTGTATAAAAACTGGCTTTAGTTTATGGAAAAGGGAAGGACTAGAAAAACTGGATGTGTAAAGTATATAAAATTGAGTACAGTACAAAGTCTGTAAAAATAAAATAAGCTTTGTCTGCCATGCCTCCCTCTAGCGGTTAATGCACAGAAACGATGGCGGTCAGTCTACACACATTTATTTAATTTGGGCAAAGAGCCAGGATTTGAAGTTAAAGGTTCAGCTTCTCTACTGGCAGATGATCCTACAGAGGATGTTGTCCATCTGACGCTGCCCGTATGTGGGCTGAAGGAACAGCATGCTGTCGTTCCTAGTCCTAATGAATCAGGAAGATTTGATGGAAAGCATCACAGAGACCCTATGAAGTGAGGGGTAATAAGCAGAATTTGCAATAGAACAAAAAATAAACCATTTTAAGAGTGAGTACGGGAGAAAAGCAAAAAACCCAAACCTGACTACACAACCCGCAAAAGTATGCACTGAGAGGAAGGAAGACTGTGCATTTACTTAGAACTCATTAATAGGAGTTTGTAAGCACAGCCCCCCTGAGGATGTATCTGTACTACCGATTTCAATATTGCCAAGGAGTACTCTTCTGCATTAGAACCCACTTGTCTCTGCCACTCATGTGGTTTTGGTCTGAGCCAAATAACATTCTCCCAACAGGACAGGCACCATTCCCAACAGACTGTTTACACACAGGCACCCTCTCTTGATGAGTACGCGAGTTTAACAAGAAGGATGTAGGCTGCCCTGTTCCAGCTGGATCTCTGGACAAGGGACTCATATGTACTTAGTTTACTAGTGTAGACGTGGTCTGAGGGGCTTAATTCACCCAACATATCCAGATAGTACTGACTTCAGCATCAAAAATGCCAGCTTCTTATATGGGAACATACAGGATATCTAACGGGTTTGCATGTGCACCAGAAGAGAGTGTCTATTAGATTTGTATTCTGGACAGGAGACCCAAGAAAAAAAATATTGCCAGCATTTTTTTTCAGCTCTCTAACAACCTGATTTGCCAACAGAGAAAAAATGGGTCCTGGAGGGCAAACTGTGCACAATTCAGACAGCAGCCAAAGGGAAACTTTCAAAGAAGAGATTTAAAGTAGCTCTGTGACTAGTTGAAAGTTATGCTTTTCCCCACCTAATTTTAATTTTAAGGAACTGCTCAAAAATTTAGACTCATAGAACCACAGTATAATTTAGGTTAGAAGAGACCTCTGAACTGTTCAAATAACTTCTAACAGGAATACAGAAGGGCAAGCCTTGCATTTTGGAAGAACTTGAAATGTGAAATAACCATAAGCCCACCTCTTCCCCTTAACTCTGGACAAGATGAATGAGGAAACAGAGACCTGCAAGGCAGTCTGCAAGAAAACCAGGCTAATAACTCAGCATCCAAACATCACACCCCTATCCCAAGCCAGTTGCTAAAGTTTGCTCTACAGTCAACAGAAAAGATGGCCAGCCTCTCAAAATGCCTCTTGCTCCACTGGTGGCAGATGAAGACTGGCTCATGAGCTGGTCAAGGGCCAACAGTATACATGGAAAACCTAGGACCAGCACTCGGAAACAGTTTCAAGAACTTAATCGTAATTTTCCCTGCTGCAGCTGAAGTAGTGGAATTCTCACCTAACAGTGTGGGTCCTGGCTCTGCAAATGCTTTTGACCAGGTATGGCACTTAGGAAGGATACTGTCCCACTGATGTTACCGAAAAACACTTCCTGGCTGCAAGACCAGGGAGGCCCTCAGAAATCACAGACTGCTTGGTGCAGGGACCTTCTACTTTTTCTTTTCTTGTTCTAAATGTTATCTGTAAAGTACTTGTATGTAAATAAAAATAATGTAACAACAGTACAACAGAACAGCTGTACAATATAAACCAAGGTAACTGGCTGGCAAGGTGTAGAAGTTGTTAGAAGCTGCAATTCTGATGGCCCTGCTAGGGATTATTATACTGAAGTTTGTCTGAGTGGCTTCATAAAGAAGCTCCTAAAATACTCTGGTTTACTAAAGCCCTCATTCCTTCCCTTACACATGGTTCAATATATAAAGCCATAATTTAACTCTTTCTGATGTTGTTCATGGGGTCCCTGAGATGATTAGGTTAGAGAAGATGGAAAACATTACAGATATCAGAGTTAGAAGCCAGCTGTTTTATATTATGCTGACCAGCATCCAAGATATCAAAAGATTAAAAACCATGTATTTTTTAGAAGTCCTCTCTAAAGCAAACTTGGGAGAAAGATAGCAAAAAGCCATTCTGACCAACTGGGAAGTATTTTACACATTCTGGAAATCAAGCTGATGAATCAAGCTTGCAAAAGCAAACAAACCTCAGCCGGGTTTATTTAAGCTTCCAAGCAGACAGACACATGCAGGCGCATCCGACTTTGGAGGAACAACAAACCAGAGATTACTACTATTTGCATATGGCAGTGCCTCGAGGTTCAGTCAAGGATCAGACGCCCACTGTGGGAACTGCTGTCAGGACACACAGTAGGAGGGTGGTCCTTTCCTCCCAACATTTGTTATTTATTGGCCCAAGCTTACAGCAGATGCTGAGGTTGTGAACGGAGAGTACGATGCCTGCTCAGCACTGCCCGTTCCGGGGCCTGTGTTACGCTCAAGGTCAAGACACAGGGAATGAGGTAAAGGTAAAGTGAGATGGTTGCTGTATATTAAGCCAAGGAATCTTTATTTCCATCTAAGTGCTGTCCTTGAAAAGGAAAGGAACACCCTCCTCTTGAGCTGTAGATGCTATCTTGATTGTATGGCCAAGAGAGGGCTACTGAAACCCCGTATGGATAGCTGGAGACAGAAGGGATCTGTGGGGTGTTGTCGTGCTCCTGTCACCTGCACATCCTCTGTGTTAAACTGAACCCTAAGCCACCTTTAGGACCATGCCCACTGTTCCATCGCCTTGCGTGCTGTTTCACACCTGGTCTGTTTTCCTCTCTTTCCCAGCTTCCTTTTTCATCTCCTGTCTAATTGATTCCAAGCTTGACCAGCTTTGGAATTAATTTAACTGCATGATATCATCACCACGACAGGCTCAGCCTGCTTGAGCTGCCGCAGCCCAGTGTGCAGGAGGAGGGGTGGGAGGAGATGAGACCGCGCTGGCCAGATGTCCTCCCAGAACGGAGAGGGCCAGAGGCTGTGGCATACCCGTGTGCCGTGAGCCTCTCTCTTGCGGATGTGTGCAGCACGTGCATGAAACAAAACAGGAGTTTCCCTCTTTCTCCCTGTTCTTTCCTCTTGCCTTCTTTTTTTGTGTTTGTCTGAAGAACAGGAATAATCTTCCAATCTGTAGTTGAGCCTCCTCAACTTCACATTGTTCTCTTTCTTTGCGAGAATGTCTGGCACCACCTGAAAGGTGGTTAAGCAAAGGGTTTTGCTTTTTTGTTCCTTTTTTACAGTCCTCCAGCTAAAGCAAAAGAAACACTCAGATTCTTCAATAAAGAGGCCATGTAAATGCCTGGGTGAAATTAAAGTACTGCAGATTATCAGAATGAAAATTATTATCTTTCAGGTTGTCCTCCTTTTTGCTTTACTTACTGATCTCAGTGGAAGATTAGAGAAGGTTGAATGTCCTTTTCAAACTCCATCTGTGCTAAGGCTGTATCGCTTCATATTTAAGCCTTTCACAGCATTTTCACTATTAAAAGTGCTACAAAGAATCAAGTCAAATTAAGGACAACACATCTCAGCCACTATACATGACTCGCAGTGACAGACAGGGCCCTTGCATGCCCAAAACATTCCAGAAGTGACACTTATTAATACAGTCAATGCCAACCAAGTGCCCGGCATTATCCGGGCCTGATGTAGTGTGCAACTGTAGGTTCAGTCACAGACAACAAAGAAAATAGAGGGTGTAAAAGCTTCTGATTCCTGATCACCCCAGGGCCCTTTTCACCAAGAAGAATTTTCATTGCGGCTAGATTCCTGTCTCCCTCTTTCCCATTCCAGTTGGATGTGGCATTCTCTATTTCCTATATTTAACCACTGCTGCCTGGCAGCTGCTGCCTTTCACCCAGGAGCCGGTCAGCTGCGCGAATTCTAAGAAAAGTGTTTAGAGCCCAACAGGTGCTGGATCTCGACGACTTGCATCCTTCGGTGCCAAATGGCTGCAGGCTGCTACCCGGCTCTCTAGTACAGACGCCCGCAGAGCTACTTTGATTTACAATTCTCTCGAGCTGGCTTCGGTTTAGGTAGGCAACTCAACAAAACTGAACAAATTCCCAGGTACACAAACAGAAAAAACCTGAGGACCTAAGCTGCTGGTGATGCTCTTGATTTTTCTTCCTGTCTTCCTTTGGCACAGTACAGCTATGACTTTCCGTCTTTTCCTGCAGGTCACAAATTTCAGAGAGGAAGTATTCTGGTAGGTATTGGCACAAAAGACAGGCGATCCTTGGACTCTCCTAAACTAGATGTTTTGTACGCGGTTACCTGTGATCGCAGAGGATTGGACCCAATGACCCAGTAGGCCCCTTCTAGCTTTGCATTTCTAAAACTCGCTGCAATCCAAAAAAATAAGTAAGAATAATAATTTGGCAATCTTGCAGCTTCCTCCAAAGGTAAAAAACCCCTGGGTCTTGTACCCTCCCTCTGCTATTCTTTCTGTTTTGACTGGATCCCTATTTACACACCTAAGCATCTTAACATACATACAGTCTTTTAATGAAGACTTCGGTCCTTCAGCTAATTTCTGGCATCTGCATGATGTTTCCCAGAGTGCCACCAGCTGCTTCCCCAGCTGCTTAAAAGCATAAATATTTGGGGCCTTGGTGGCTATGGTCCTCCTGGCCATTTCCAGGATCCACCACAGGAAGGCAGTGGCTCCAAGTATCTGTTGGTTTCTGAGGTGTGACATAAGGACGAAAAGAAACTGTGTTTGTATACAAGGGTCATTTGTATGAAGGTAAGTGAATTGGCGTATGTGGTTCAAGAAACTGAGGCCAGACAGAGGCAGTTTCACAAGGGAAGTCGAGCTAGGGAAAATGAATTTCACGTAAGATGAAATATTTTTTCATTATTAAACAAGTCAACAATAAAGCATAGCCTTAGGAAGGCGTATGTTTGAACAGTTTGGAGCAGGCAAGATTCTCAGTGCAAATCAGTGAAGGTTCATTGCTTTCATTACATTGCTGATGGTTTACACCAACTGAAGAGCTGCCCACTGTGCATAATTTCTCTGGACCGGGGCGAAAAAAACATTAGGTTCCATGCTCTTTTAATTGCTAATGAAACTGCAATCAAGACTACTTCCAACCAGATTTTAAAATTATCTGGTTCCTTTATAAAATCAGCAAGGAGCTAGGCTCTCTTCTAACACCACTGAGAAAAGTTTTTATGGCACCAGTAGGTTAGTCGCAACAAATATTACACTGCCAGCCACAGCAAAGATTTAACATAGGAGAAATGCTAATAGGTCTATAATTCTTTGAGGTAAAAGTCTACCATCATTTAATAAGGAGGTGATGTTATTGTACATCCTGACTGCAGCTCCTTCTGCATCGCTATAGATAGCTACTGTACTTAAAGTGGACATTAATGCTAATTTACAATGAAATGCTGGCTGAATTACGTATCCCATCCCCATGAGACTATAATGAACTCCCCATAATTAACATTATTAATCATAGGCCTAGCACAGGGGGCACATATCCTGCATTTCATGTCAAAGGTTCTTATTAATAAACATCTCAATTTTCCCAGCTGATAAGAGCTAACAGCCTGCCAGAACTCTTCCTATCATTCAAACCTGTCCCAGCTTTATAACCCATAATAGAGCTCAGCTTCGCGCAGGTATCTCTTCTCTCAGACTTGGGGTGGTCAGTACTTTGCAGGAGTCACTAGGCAACCTGCATGACGTATCAAAGCTCTGTTTTCACCGAAACAATGCTACAATAAATCTGCACGGGGTCAACGGGGCCCGAGAAGCGACCCCTACAACCCCACGCGGTGAGACATGAAACACTGAAGATCTGACTCAAACGTTGTAGAAAAAAGAAGTTCAAAACTGAGGTTCTACTTTGATTTTATCTCTCACAGATACATGTGGGTCTGTGCAGTAAGTCAGCGGCCCAAAACTATCATATCATCATGGCTATACTCATTTCTGAGATCCAGTTTTACTGCAACAGACAACTTTTAAACTGCTACTATCAAAATCTTTCAACACCAAGAACAGCCAACTCCAGATCCTTTTCTCCCAGCTGTCCATAGTTTGCATCAGAGGTGAACAATATTTTTCATGTAAAGCTTTTTGTACTTTATCCTTCCTCTGGCTTCCTCTTTTTATTTTTTTAAAGGCAATGTGATGTTAAATATTAAAAATGTCACTAAATTCCCTGTTCTTTTATGAAAAATTATAGTAACCGCTGCTGAAGATAGCTCTACACTCCACATCATTGACAAGATAATGGTTTCATTAATGTGTACTTTGGGGCCCTACACTTACATATCTGTGGTATGGCTCCTCTGGAGTTGCTACGGTCTGCTGTGTCAGTGCCTGCTGAGGGAGACAGGAATCTGTGGAATCCAGAATGGCTCTGTGCATCAAGATCTTTCCTTATATAAATATTTCACTTATGAGACAGACTAATATTTTTTTTCCCCAAAGTTATTACTCCAATACAATCCTTAGTCTGGACACGATTATACCAACTTACAGGTGTGATCATACTATCACTCTTAATTTTTTCTTCTTTACCCCTTCCAAAACAAGTTATTCTAAGCATCTTTATAACAGTGCAATTGCATTTACACTGAGGAGCTGTGCTCTTCTCACTATACAAATATAATTAATCCAAAACTTCTAGAAGACAAGTCCTAACAGCTCTTCTAAGCACTTGAATCCCAGGGACAGGAAGAGTGCATTTTTTCCAGTACACACACTGGGAAAGATCATCCAAGCTCTTACCTGAGCTGCAATAAACAAGCAAACAAACAATTTCATTTATGAGCCCTTTTTTGTGTGTGCTATCCATCTTTAAGATGTTATTTTTTCAGCAGCTGAGAAGGGCTGGCTCTGCCTCCCAATCCTGGTTTGAAATGAAGAGGGGCCCGCTGCCGAGAAACAGGAGAGCTCTGATCTCAAGCCTGCTCTATCTGAGGAATCTGCGACGGCTGTTAACTGCTGGGACTCCTGCGTCGGCACTGAAAATGATCTGGCAGGATGAAAAACACTGCAGTGCAGTCAGGACCAAGGAAGCACAGTCAGTGAGGCTCAGGCTTCATCTCAGGCGTGTACGCTCTCACGGTGTTAAAAATGGCAGCAGCCCAATGTGCGGTGAGCTAAACTCTCCGTAAGGACCATTGCTGGCAACTGCTGTCACCCTCCTGTAGCGCCAACCTCCAGGCCAGCACTTGCTTGCCTGTTGCTGCTGACCAATGCAGTTTGCTTGTGAGTTTTTGAGGGTATTTGCAGCATTTCAAGAATTCAAACTGCCCATTTTCCTTACTCTCTGTCATTCTTCCAAAAAGCCAAACTGGAGAATAACCTAAAATCTGCCAGAATATACACACAGTTTTCTAATCTGTCCTACATCTCCCAAAATGCCTCACTGAAATGAAAACCTGTTTATAAGAAGAAGAAAAAAAAAAGAAATCCAAATGTTGGCAAAGGAAAGTGTGAGAAAAGGGAGGGAGAGACATAAGTGGTGAAGACAAGTTGTCTCTTAAAAAGTACAACTGTTATTCCCTTTTCCTTCCTTCCTTTATCCTGTCCTGTGGGCATGTGGGCTAATTAGCAAGACTCGTACATGCCTGCCATGGTATTACATAGGATTTATTACACACAGCTCTGTGTTAAGAATTCTGCCTGTGTGGGAAGTAGCGAAATAAAAAAAAAAAAGGAAAAGATGAAAGTCGCAACTTTCAAAGTCTAACTTTTCCTGCTTTACTAGAAGCTAGCACCAGCTGTACAAGTCAATGAAAATTAACCTTCCCCCTTACCCCTTGGATATCCAGTAAACTCAGATTTGATCCGGATGTTCTGATTTCCACGCAGCTAAAATGCAATCAAATGCTTGATTTTGGGGGATAGATTTGCTTAAATTGTATTAATTCACAAGGATAAACACAATTAGTAGAGCTCATTAGCTTGCAAAATGTAATTTATTTTCTTGAATATACCCATTTCCTTGGATGAAGAGCTCCATTAGCTTTATTATATTTGCAAAGCTTATATAAAAATCCAAACCATGGCAACAAAGAGAAAATTGTTACTACACAGTCACAGCAGTCACTTTTCCATGTTAAATAAGTTTGGCATTTATTTATATTTAAATGAGAATATCTACCACTATCAAGACCAGGATATGGGGCAAGTACTTATCCAGAATATAATTAAAACTAATTCAAGCAACCAATGTGGCCTGAAATTAAAATCCCCCCCCAACTTCTTTAACTGAAAAAATGATTCAATGTTCTCCCTCAAAAACACTGTTTATAATCGCTTAATTATCATAACCAGCAATAGTAAAGGGACTCTAGCCGTTTACAGTCTCATAAGATGGGTCTGCATTCAGGCACGTCTGGTTTGCTTAGTGCTGTGCTTTAATTTTGCTGTAATATAAAGGCTAGAGAGTGGAGAAAATGAATACATGGCAAAGTACCTGTCATTACTTGTATCATATCACCGAGATATTCTACATGCACAATATGAAAGCGGCCGGTGCAATTTTCATACTGTTATCATTTTTGATATTATACTGTCTAAGAGCAGTGACACACAAAAGAAATGCTTTTATCATTTTCAGTGCGGGGATGATACTAATTACATCATCTGTCATCATTATACAGCTAAACAAAACTTTTCTTTCATAGAAAACTGCCATTTAGCAAATTAACGGGTAATGACCCATAATATACAGAAGATTGAAATTTGGGAATTACATTCACATTAGTTTGTTTTCTGCTCTCCCCTCAATTTTATTCCCTGATACATCACAAAAAGGAAGAGAGATGGAGAATTTCTCCAACTATCCAATTTGCCAATAGCCCTACCATCCTTTTGGAAATTGGTGCAGGATCATCTCTGTCCATATCAATGCATAGTTTGGTTCTACTTAATGATATAGACCGTCTGCCAAGCCAGTAAAAGCCAGATGTTAGTATACTGATGCATAAAAAAACTGCCGCTGGGGCCAGATTTTCAAAATTAGACATGAAACAATGATCCTACATTTGCTTGCAAAGAACGGATGGATGCTTGGAAACCAGGTGCTGGAATGTGTGTTGCCTCCTAAAGCCTGACCAGGTCACATAAGATGATGGCACATAGGAGGTTCCAACAAGGAACCCAGCAGCGGTACTGACGCGTGAAAGGCCAGGTAGGGTAAAGATGCCTCCAAGGGCCCTCCTTCTGTCCGGACATTACTTCATGCCTGGTATAATGCTGCAAAGACCTGTATTGTGGGAAACGTTCAAGTGCCACTATTGGAAGAGAGATTTGTAGGGACTGCAAGAAGCACAAACCATTGTGGACGAGCCCTTAGCTCACACTCCCATGCTTCTGGGAAAGAAGAATAATAACAAGACTTAATTTTTCCTTGTATCCGATCATGCTCTGTTCCTCAACACAGAAGCAGAATAACATGTAAGATAGCAGGTGGATAACAGTACAGGTTTTAGGTGTGATATACTTACTACCAAGACAATGTAGCAAATCCATCTAAATCCAGAAAAGTACATTTTCGCCAGATCTTTGCTCAATCTGAACTTCAGATCAGCTGCTTTATTTCATCACGCGCTGATTACAATGTGAGGAAAATTAAAAGAGGAATTCCAGGGTGAATTAAAAATAAACATAATGGCAAAGAGCAATGAATTTGCTATGAACTAGCCATGTCAGTGGAAGCCTCAGTCATCAGTAGGTGCTTCAGATACCATGTAAGAGCAATTGAGCATTTGGCCTTTAATTCCCATCGTCCACATTGGTGTGTTTAGGACTTTTCTCTTGCCTGTAAAACGATTTCCCGACTTAAGTGAAAGTCTGAACTGAATGTGTCTGTAAAGTAAGGAGGAGTCCTCAGTTCTAATTTATCATTGTTAAAGTGGATTAAAGGATTTTTTATTAGTAACACTTAGAGCTCACTTGTTCATGTACCTGGAGACTTCTACCAGAGGAAACCTTCCCCAGCAGACGGCCCGGCCAAATCAAAAGCTGAAAATGAGCATGTGATGAGCACATTACACAGGCTGATGAAGACCATGATGAGCTGGGAATTAGTGAGGAAACCTTTGAGAAAAGACCAAGCGCTGGTGGAAACAGTGTACCCGGCACTCTTTTTTTCTGAGTCACTGCTGAACCAAGAAGCTCAAGTACCCTGCAGGACACCGCACTACTGCAAGTGATGTCTTCTGAATGAGGTATATAAGCTTCTCTCTTAACCTTAACCCTCTTAGTAGGCCTTAATATTTTAAACAGTGTAAAATAGCATTGGAAATTATATGAGATAACAGTGCACGTAGCAGTTTAACAAACCATGAATCAAAACTGTTGACAATATATGCCCAAATTAGCTTTAGTTATGCTAATGAAAATGCTGCCTGGTAAAACACTGGATGTATGACACTCAGAAGTAGTTTTCCACGGGCAGCTGAGGAAAGCCAGCCTCATCACAACCAGGGACTAGATGTGTCTGCTTACTTCACTTAGAATCATAGAATAGAATCACAGAATCGTTCTCTTCTCATAGGCTCACAGGAGCTCGGTGCAGTTGCTGACACACTGGTCCCTGATGCCCTTTGACATGTTCTGGGGTAGCCAAGACCCCTACAAATCACCCGCACCTAAGGAAGAGCTGTGCCCTTCCACTACCAAGAGACCATGGAAGATGCACTGCGGCCCTAGGATAAACATGGTCCTATCTGCCCGTGTTTAAACGACTGAGCGTCATGCTTACTTTCTAAACTTAGGTAAGTCAGGGAAGAAATCTTATCTAACAGACTTGACTGCTTGTTAGGGTTCTTTAAAATAAGTCTTCAGTTTTGAATATAAAGGATTCTTCTTCCTCATTTACTAACCACATAATACCATTCAAAGATGTCATCACATCTTTTTCTTATTACGACATCTTTTTAACATATTCTGTTGTGCATTTAAGATTTTAAGTAAAAGTCTCTTCATCTGTTTTTGGGAGGTGGGTTCAAAGTTCAAGGTAGGTTCCTTGAAGTCTCCTGGTTCTGAGTTCATGGCTGACAGGCAACTACCAACCCAGCCAAATACTATCGTATATTTCTTCCCTCCAAACTTGAAATATTAATTTCAGTGTCTTGGCATGGTTCCAGACTATGTAATTATAATCTAGAGCCAGACTGAGTACTTATAAATTATACCCTTAAAACCACCTCTCATTTCATTTGGATGCAGTATGGCTACCCCTTTTTCTGTCACAAACACACAGCGTGGTCCCACTCCACTCCAGGGCTGGCTACCTCCCACCGCAGTGTGAAGCTATCTTAAAAACCCAACATTGCTCTCAGTCCGTTCAAAGGGGTAGGAACCAGCCAGTGTTACTAACTCAATAAATACAAAAAGACTTTGTATTTTTGAAATAGGCTCCTTCTCTTAACTGTCTATTAAAACATATTTTGATATTTAGAATTTGTCTTTTAAATAAGTTAACACATTATTTCCAGACACTTTTATAGATCTTTAGTACATCCCTTCTCTACTTTCTTTAAAACACAAGACAAAGACTCAGTCTCAGGAAATACCAAATCTTACTGAAATACCGAATCTAGCATTCCAACATTGAAGAATGTGGACAAAAATAAATGCTAAAATAATTTCCTGGCTTTAGTAAAATTCTTGTTGCGTTTGCCCTTAAAGCCAAGAGGTGTTCTCAGCACCACTTTATGTCTATGAAAGTGAATTAAAGCATCCCTGACTGATAACACCTAATTCACTGCACATGGTTTGCCTATATGGCAGTTTTGTGAGAAAGAAAAAAAATAGTAAAGCAATGATGGCTTATCCAAAGGCATAAGGGGCACTTCCAGGGAATGGCTGTGGAACTCGTTTAAATTCTCACAGAAGAAAATCTTATTGGTGTGAGGCCTTAACCGATTGACTGATCTTGCAATGTACGCAACTTCTACTCATGAGCAGATTTGACTGTCCTTGAATAGCTGATCCTTGCACAGGATGTCAAATTTCCTTTTACCATTCCAGCAAGTAGAATACATGAAGAATCATGTTATTCTGGAGCTGAAGGAACATGAGCCCCTGTTCTTGCTACATTTATACAAATGAGAGATTCCTGTATTTCTTCAGAGTACAAAGATTCTCTACATGATGATGGTCAAATATCTGTATCTGTTTAAACCTGAAATCACTTCATTAATTCCTGCTGGAGGTACCTCCTACCCATCTAGCGGAAGTTCTTCTGAAATGCTCCTGATAAGTGCTTTCTATTTGGATGCTCAATATGGCTTCCAAAGCAGAGCTCTAACCATTCTACAGAAGTATAAAAAAACCCTCGAAGAAATGCACTGTTCATAAAACAGGACTGTTTGGCCATGATAGGGGTGTATCTAACACAAAAACATCGGAAGTCGTGCAAATTCAGCCATCTAGAAAATTCACATCTGTAACAAAGTCTGCACAGCATTCAGGAAAAGGCAAAGAGCAGAATCTCCTATTTCCTACGTTACAGGCAATAGGAATCTACTAGCACTGCTCCTCCATCTGTTTTCCACAGGATGGTAGTGTTTTGTGCAAAATGATCCTTGATTTAAAGTACATCCACAGCTTGGGAATGCAAGGAACATTTCCCTCTTCATTCAGAAGGAAAAGGTCACGCAGATGAGCTGGGCTTGATGTTGGATTTGGATCCTCTATAAATCAGTCAGACTGAACAGGAGTGTCAGCCCACGTTTCTCTCAAGAACTCTTCCGTTTTAGCCAGTGTTGTCTTTTTCATACCATCTTCCTCATCCTCACCCAAATACTTCAGTGTGTAGATTGATGGGCAAAACACATTTTGTCTTCCTCTGAAAGATCAGAGGAATCATGAATAAAAACATAATGTTCTCTTCAATCCTATGTTCTTGGGTTGTTTTTTTTTTTTTTTTTTGTTGCTGCAATGCCAATGAGCATTGTGCAAAATATAACGTACAAAGTCTTTAGGCAAACCCTCCGATCTGTTTCAGCTCCTTGGAAAGTATTACACAGTCATTCTGTGCAGACTTGACTAAGTATCTTGGCACCTTGTCTAGTCAGATGCTTCTGACTTAATTGTCAGTACACATACAGTGTACGTTTATATTACTGTCTCTACTCCTGGTCAAATACTCATCTTGAACTTCCTGATGTTGTCAGCAGCCCAAGGATTTTTCCAATACTGTAGTAAGCATGTGTAACACTACATGCTGTAATTTTCTGAATTTAATATGACAAAACTTCATACGGCTTTTACTTGCACATCTAGATGACAGAAGTTTTGTCTATGAGTAATCATTCCTGCAAGCTTATGTACCTCCTTCCTAGTGATGATTTCATCACCTTATGATACTTTCCAGAACATCTACTCTGGGAATCTAATGCAAGACTTGTAAATAATAAGATGGAACTATATACAAATACCTTGCTACCCTCACTTAGTACACCTAGAAACCTGAATATATGCATAACACAAACCAGACTGAATGCAAGAAGCTTAACCACCCTACTGTGCGGCAAGAACTTAGTAGCATATCTTTGTGACAATGTACAGGGACACCACATACAGAAACAAGTATGACCATTGCTGGGAAGAATTTTCTGGTGTGCACCATTCAAATTGTTGCCCAAATTATTTCCTATTTAAACAATGAAAGAAAAACTAAAGAAAAGAATACTACAAATGCTCGCGAACTTACAAAAAACAAATCATTCCTCTCCTCATAGTATGCATTCTGTGAAGACAGAATCACAGAATCACAGAATAGTCAGGGTTGGAAGGGACCTCTGGAGATCATCCAGTCCAACCCCTCCGCCAGAGCAGGGTCACCTACAACAGGTTGCACAGGACAGCGTCCAGGCGGGTTTTGAATGTCTCCAGAGTGGGAGACTCCACAACCTCTCTGGGCAGCCTGTTCCAGTGCTCCACCACCCTCAAAGTAAAGAAGTTCCTCCTCATGTTAAGATGGAACTTCCTATGTTCAAGCTTGTGCCCATTACCCCTCGTCCTATCAATGGGC